>OW121741.1:94420015-94435015 GCA_933228675.1 Stomorhina lunata
ATGTACAAACCGATTTTCTTCATTATGTAAAAAGTTATAAGCGCTAAAATTTAATGTTTAAAAATAAACCATTCTTTCCCCATTTTTTCGGGTAAAAAGTACTTTAAGTATTTTTATACCCACCATCAAAAGGAATGGGGGGTATATTGAGATTGTCATTCCGTTTGTAATTTCCTTAATATTGGCTCAAAAATCAAAAACGATATATATTCTGAATCCTTATGAAATTCTAAGACGATTGAGCGATGTCCGTCTGTCTGTCTGTCTGTTGAAATCACTATAACGCCTAAACGAAAGGAGCTAGCTCACTGAAACTTAGCAAAAACATTTTTCATTTATGAGAAAATTTTGTTATTGAAATTGGGCAAAATCGGACCATAGCTCCCGTATAACCTCGTCTAGACTAGTCGCTTATTTGCTAATAACTGACAAATTATAATAGCTATGATGACAAAATTTGGTATCTAGAAGTTCTCCATAAGCTATAGGCAGCATATAAAATTTCATCGAAATCGGTTCACATTTAACCATAGCTCCCATATAAAAAACATACGGAAACAGCCAAAATTCCACCTGAAATTCACTTAAATGCCAATAAATGCTAAAATGTAATAGCTTTCGCCACCAAATTTAGCACATATAAGTCTTATGTGAATACCAGCCAGTGTAAAAAATTTTGTCACAATCGGTCACCATTTGACCATAGCTCCCATATAAAAAACTTACAGAAACACAAAAATACAAAAAGAAAAGGAGATTTATGTACGTCTGTCCGTCAGATAAAAGCGCGACAGCTCCTTAACTACAAAAGGTAGAGAGACAAAATTTTACAAAAGTATTTCCGATATGTAACAAAAATTGTGTACTGAAAATGGGCGAAATCGGTTCACATTAAGTTAGAGCTCCCATATAACCCCGCCCCGGGAAACACATAAATGCTGATAAATTGAGTACAATTGTGATAGCTATGACCACTAAATTTAGTATAGAGAAGTTTTATGCAACTATTGGTCAGTATATCAAATTTTATAGGAATCGGTCCATATTTGACTATAGCTTTCATATAAAAAACACTCCCGGAAACCAAAAAATCGGTCAACATTTGGCTATAATTATTATATATTTATATTACATCCCCTTTTTTATATCTACAATCAAAAAGATTCGGAAGTACAAACAGCATATTAAGATTATGTATATGGTAGATGCATTAGGAACTCCTAACAAAATATATGGACCTGTCGTATTACTATCAACTTCTTTATCTTAACTTAATATTAAGCTAAACGAAAAGTATTTAACAACTTATTAATGTAAAACCATACCCGGTTACTAAAACGAATTTTTTTCAAAGTAAATAATTACTAGGGAAACCACTTACACACTTTTGAATGTTGAACTATAAAGCTACTGCAACCGAAGTTATTCCAAATATTTTACCAACAATACCAACTAGCGTAACAACTTTTTTCCAATTTGGTCCACGTTTTGAATTTTCTATACAACAAGTAAGAGTGTTATATTCGGCTGTGCCGAATCTTATATAACCACCACCAAGTTGTGTAAAATTTAGAAACATATCTCATATATATACAAGGGTGCAGCTAATTCAAAATTTGGACCAAAACTGAAAAAATCGCTAAGCTAATTGGTATTGTTGGTAAAACTTTGGACTAAATTCGGTTGCCGTGGCTTTATAGTTCAACATTTAAAAATATTTTAGTGGTTTCCCCAGTATTTACTATGATCAAAATTCGGTCTCATAACCGGGTATAGTTTTACATTAATAAGTTGTTAAATACTTTTCGTTGTGCTTAATATGTAGTTAGGCTAAACACGTTAATAGTAACACGGCAGATCCATATATTTCGTTAGGAGTTCCTAATATATAAAGTCTGAGCTGAACATTGATTGATGCCTATCTAATTTCATAGGTCCAATCTTAATATAATGAATGTACCTCCAAATCTTTTTGATTGTAGATATAAAAAGGGGATGTTATATATATAAGAATTATAGCCAAATGTTGACCGATTATAACAAAATTTTACACACTGGCTGGTATATATAGAGAGCTTATTCTTGCAAAATTTAGTGACCATTAGCTATCATAGTTTCTAATTTAATAGCTTTTAACTGGCCTTTGCTAAAATTTTTGGTTTCCGTGAGTGTTTTTCACATGAAAGCTAAAGTCAAATATGGACTGATTCCTATAAAATTTGATAAACTGATCAAAAATTGCATATAACTTCCTTATTTTAAATTTAATCGTCATAGCTATTACAATTGTATTCAATTTATCAGCATTAATGTGTTTCCCGGGGCGGGGTTATATGGGAGCTCTAACTAAATTTGAACCGATTTTGTCCATTTTCAACACACATCTTTTTCAAGATATCCAAAATACTTTTGTAAAATTTTGTCCCTCTAGCTCTTTTCGTTAAGGCGCTATCGTGCTTTTATCTGACGGACAGACGGACATAAGCAACCTTTTCTTTATGTATTTTTGTGTTTCCATAAGTTTTTTATATGGGAGCTATGGTCAAATGGTGACCGATTGTGACGAAATTTTGCACACTGGCTGGCATTGACATAAGACTTCCTTTTGGTTAATTTAGTCTTACTAGCTCTTGTAGTTAAGGAGCTATCACGATTTTATCTGACGGACAGACGGACATAAATCCCCTTTTCTTTTGAATTTTTGTGTTTTCGTCAGTTTTTTATGTGGGAGCTAGGTCAAATGGTCACACTGGCTGGCGTTGATATAAGACTTTCTTGTGCTAAATTTAGTGGTTATATCTATTATACTTTTATTTATTGGCATTTAAGTGTATTTTATGTGAAATTTGGGCTGTTTTCGTAAGTTTTTTGTATGGGAGCTATGGCTAAATATGAACTGATTTTGATTTTGAAATTCTATACGCTGAATAGGGCTAATGTAAAACTTCTTTATACCAAATTTTATCATCATAGCTGCTATTATTTTTCATTTATTTACAAATATGCGATTAGCCTAGACGAGGTTATACGGAAGCTTTGGTCATATGTGAATCGATTTTGCCCAATTTCAATACCAAAATTTTCTCAGAGATGAAGAATATTTTTACTAAGTTTCAGTGAGCTAGCTCCTTTCGTTTAGTCGTTATCGTGATTTCAACAGACAGACAAACAGACAGACGGACATCGCTCAATCGTCTTAGAATTTCATAAGGATCCAGAATATATATCGTGTTTGGTTTTTGAGCCAATATTAAGGAAATTACAAACGGAATGACAATCTCAATATATCCCCATTCTTTTTGATGCAATTATCTTTTAATTTTTCCTGTATATTACAGAAAATATGTTAGCTTTGAATCTCTTTAACTTTTACAAGATTTAAGTTGCCTAAAGTGTTCTTTGTTAAATGTAATTATTACTTTTTTATATTTAAAAGTTGGCATTTTTCATGTTTGACCGCTGTCACGATACAGTACCTACTATGATAGTAAGTAGTACATGGCCTAATCGCTTTATCGAAAGCTTAAAAACTTTTAGATCTTTCATTCGATTTGAAAAATCGGAACAATTTCTATTAGGAACTATTTTTTTTTACATTGATACAAACTTTTGTGTGCTTTGATGTAAGAATGAGCAATATAAAGCTACAAAAGTCAAAAAAGTGTTTTTTTTATATTCTTAACAAAAAGCTACTTTTAGTTTACTACTGTATTAAAAATTAATCATTCTAAAGCGCAATCTGTTTTATTTGATTTGCTGTTAAAAAAAAAAAAATAAAATCGGATACAAACTGATTGAGTTACGGGTCAATAAGTTGTTAAATTTGGGGGTTCATCGTATAACCCCTAGACGTCTTTCTAATTTTTTTTTGCACTATTTGTCATACACTTAGTAAGGCCTATAACCCACGCTAGCTGGTTGTAGTGTATCAGAGTGTTATTTTTCACTAAAGTTAAAACTTAGCTTTCCTATTAGATTAGGTCTTAAAGAATGCTTTTATATGGAAACAATGATGATATTTTTATGATTTACAAACATCAACACAAACTTTTTACACCCTTTCTACTTTTGGTGATGTAGGGTATAAACATCTATAAATTAAACAACTAAATTCTGTATATATGGTGTAGAGCATCTTCCGCAATTTTCGTCATAATCAAATCTTGCACATTTTCAAAATCAAAAACGTTTTACTTAAAATGACAATAGGACATAGGTACTTTTAAATTTCCATTTGATTCAAACTTGTATAACTAAATATAAATCTCTTACATAAATGCTACTCAAAATTTTTGGTCTATCTTTTTTGTTCTTTTTTGGGAGGGAAATTGAAAAGCAATATGTTAAAGTGCTGAATACAATGTGTCAGAAAAGTGCAATAGCAACATAAACAACCGTTCATGACAGGTTAGAATTTCATTCCAGAGCAAGTGATAGACATTAGTACTTCTGTTTTTATACATTTCAACACCATAGGTGGCAAGGGTATATTGGAGATGTGCTGATGTTTTTATGACATACAAAAATATAAGTCTTTTTGGTTTATGGTGATGTTTGGTACTCATAAAAATTTTGTTCTCTTAGTACATCGATCGACTCAAAATTACTTTCAGTCGATTGTTTGAAAAACAGGTCATAATATTTACTTAAATGAATTTTTTTACAGACATTTTCTTTGATAAAAATCGGATCATTATTTCGGTAGTATCCTATAGAATTGCCTTTTTGAAATAGAAATTTTGCTATAATGAAATAGAAATTTTTCGATAATCATAAAAACGCTTATAAATCTAAAGATAATTTATTTTTTAACTAAAATTTTGAATATACAAGTAAATCGGACCCTAGCCTTAATATCAGACCCAGCGCCAGTAAATATACCAAAATCTAGAGAAATTGTTGTTAATATATGACAATTAAGCAAAAATATGTCTCTAAGAAAAACTTGTTAAACTTTTGATTATTGATCCATATTTGACGTTAATAGTAAGAGGTATGAAATATTCGGTCTTGACCGCCTACGACTACTGCATTTTCTTACTTGTTGTTTGAGATTTTGTGATTACTTTTTTTTCTTTTAGATTTCCGAAAAATATAAACTCTTCAAATGTCAAAAATTCCATAAGCTTTAAGAGCCCAACAACAACAAAAGAAAACTTCTAATAGAAGAAGATACAGAGATTGAAATGCATGGATAAAAAGATACTTACACATTCGAATACGCATTCAGTTTGATATTTATTCAAAATATCAGAATGTTAACAGTCAAGGATTTTAATGGAAATCTGGCAAAAGAAAAGGAATTGTTAAGTACCTTAACTTGAGGAAGCATTTATGATAGACTGTATCCCAGAAATGTGTAATGCACAAAAACTTATGCAAAAATATCCATATTTCTATCGAGAACCAGTAGTTATTCCAAATTCGTTTTAAAGAGCATCTAAAGATGCTATAAATAAAAGTCATTTATAAGGCAAATCTTTTGAAAGAATCAAAGGTTCAGTGCACGATGAACATCACAAGTAATTAAGTGAATAGGATTCGAAAAAGAGGTTAACTTTACCAAAGGGCCTTTTAGACTTCCAAAATGCTGTAACTAAATATTGAAGTAAAATGAAATCAAATATTCCTATTCAATGAATAAATCAAAGTTTAAGTTTTAAAACGATTTTTTAAGTTTAGTTGTATAAGTAAGATGTCATCTGAACTTTGACATTTGATAACTATCATCTTAAATAAGCTTTCTTAGCAGTCATGTGTATGTAAAGAAGCCAGTATACGAGTTTTTGACCATTATATAATCTTCTGATTTCTCCTAGTCTATGTTTTAGTCTATGTCCTAGTCTATGTCTTAGTCTATGTCTATGTCTTAGTCTATGTCTTAGTCTATGTCTTAGTCTATGTCTTAGTCTATGTCTTAGTCTATGTCTTAGTCTATGTCTTAGTCTATGTCTTAGTCTATGTCTTAGTCTATGTCTTAGTCTATGTCTTAGTCTATGTCTTAGTCTATGTCTTAGTCTATGTCTTAGTCTATGTCTTAGTCTATGTCTTAGTCTATGTCTTAGTCTATGTCTTAGTCTATGTCTTAGTCTACGTCTTAGTCTATGTCTTAGTCTATGTCTTAGTCTATGTCTTAGTCTATGTCTTAGTCTATGTCTTAGTCTATGTCTTAGTCTATGTCTTAGTCTATGTCTTAGTCTATGTCTTAGTCTATGTCTTAGTCTATGTCTTAGTCTATGTCTTAGTCTATGTCTTAGTCTATGTCTTAGACTATGTCTTAGTCTATGTCTTAGTCTATGTCTTAGTCTATGTCTTAGACTATGTCTTAGTCTATGTCTTAGTCTATGTCTTAGTCTATGTCTTAGTCTTAGTCTATGTCTTATTCTATGTCTTAGTCTTAGTCTATGTCTTAGTCTATGTCTTAGTCTATGTCTTAGTCTATGTCTTAGTCTATGTCTTAGTCTATGTCTTAGTCTATATCTTAGTCTATGTCTTAGTCTATGTCTTAGTCTATGTCTTAGTCTATGTCTTAGTCTATGTCTTATTCTATGTCTTATTCTATGTCTTAGTCTATGTTTTAGTCTATGTCTTATTCTATGTCTTATTCCATGTCTTAGTCTATGTCTTATTCTATGTCTTATTCTATGTCTTAGTCTATGTCTTAGTCTATGTCTTAGTCTATGTCTTATTCTATGTCTTAGTCTATATCTTAGTCTATGTCTTAGTCTATGTCTTAGTCTATGTCTTAGTCTATATCTTAGTCTATGTCTTAGTCTATGTCTTAGTCTATGTCTTAGTTTATGTCTTAGTCTATGTCTTAGTCTATGTCTTAGTCTATGTCTTAGTCTATGTCTTAGTCTATGTCTTAGTCTATGTCTTAGTCTATGTCTTAGTCTATGTCTTAGTCTATGTCTTAGTCTATGTCTTAGTCTATGTCTTAGTCTATGTCTTAGTCTATGTCTTAGTCTATGTCTTAGTCTATGTCTTAGTCTATGTCTTAGTCTATGTCTTAGTCTATGTCTTAGTCTATGTCTTAGTCTATGTCTTAGTCTATGACTTAGTCTATGTCTTAGTCTATGTCTTAGTCTATGTCTTAGTCTATGTCTTAGTCTATGTCTTAGTCTATGTCTTAGTCTATGTCTTAGTCTATGTCTTAGTCTATGTCTTAGTCTATGTCTTAGTCTATGTCTTAGTCTATGTCTTAGTCTATGTCTTAGTCTATGTCTTAGTCTATGTCTTAGTCTATGTCTTAGTCTATGTCTTAGTCTATGTCTTAGTCTATGTCTTAGTCTATGTCTTAGTCTATGTCTTAGTCTATGTCTTAGTCTATGTCTTAGTCTATGTCTTAGTCTATGTCTTAGTCTATGTCTTAGTCTATGTCTTAGTCTATGTCTTAGTCTATGTCTTAGTCTATGTCTTAGTCTATGTCTTAGTCTATGTCTTAGTCTATGTCTTAGTCTATGTCTTAGTCTATGTCTTAGTCTATGTCTTAGTCTATGTCTTAGTCTATGTCTTAGTCTATGTCTTAGTCTATGTCTTAGTCTATGTCTTAGTCTATGTCTTAGTCTATGTCTTAGTCTATGTCTTAGTCTATGTCTTAGTCTATGTCTTAGTCTATGTCTTAGTCTATGTCTTAGTCTATGTCTTAGTCTATGTCTTAGTCTATGTCTTAGTCTATGTCTTAGTCTATGTCTTAGTCTATGTCTTAGTCTATGTCTTAGTCTATGTCTTAGTCTATGTCTTAGTCTATGTCTTAGTCTATGTCTTAGTCTATGTCTTAGTCTACGTCTTAGTCTATGTCTTAGTCTATGTCTTAGTCTATGTCTTAGTCTATGTCTTAGTCTATGTCTTAGTCTATGTCTTAGTCTATGTCTTAGTCTATGTCTTAGTCTATGTCTTAGTCTATGTCTTAGTCTATGTCTTAGTCTATGACTTAGTCTATGTCTTAGTCTATGTCTTAGTCTATGTCTTAGTCTATGTCTTAGTCTATGTCTTAGTCTATGTCTTAGTCTATGTCTTAGTCTATGTCTTAGTCTATGTCTTAGTCTATGTCTTAGTCTATGTCTTAGTCTATGTCTTAGTCTATGTCTTAGTCTATGACTTAGTCTATGTCTTAGTCTATGTCTTAGTCTATGTCTTAGTCTATGTCTTAGTCTATGTCTTAGTCTATGTCTTAGTCTATGTCTTAGTCTATGTCTTAGTCTATGTCTTAGTCTATGTCTTAGTCTATGTCTTAGTCTATGTCTTAGTCTATGTCTTAGTCTATGTCTTAGTCTATGTCTTAGTCTATGTCTTAGTCTATGTCTTAGTCTATGTCTTAGTCTATGTCTTAGTCTATGTCTTAGTCTATGTCTTAGTCTATGTCTTAGTCTATGTCTTAGTCTATGTCTTAGTCTATGTCTTAGTCTATGTCTTAGTCTATGTCTTAGTCTATGTCTTAGTCTATGTCTTAGTCTATGTCTTAGTCTATGTCTTAGTCTATGTCTTAGTCTATGTCTTAGTCTATGTCTTAGTCTATGTCTTAGTCTATGTCTTAGTCTATTATCTTAATATATGTCTAAGTCTATGTCTTATTCTATGTCTTAGTATGTGTCTTAGTATATACATATCTTAGTATATATATTTGTCTGTCTACTTGTTAAATGAGACTTAAGATGACAAAACAAATTTCAAGTTATAAATTTTAGATTGAAGTTCATAGAAATCTATCGACAACACATAACCAAAGTTTTCCGAAAACCTAATATTATAACCACAAATACCTATGACTTAAACGTTATCAAAACAAAGTTATTTTTTAAATTGTTTCTTTTTCTTATTTTCCTAGAACAGAAAATTTCCTTCATTTTTTTTGTAAGTTAATATTTTGATAAAAGCAATGAATGTTTCTTGTAAAAGAAAATGTTTTAAAGTTATCCTTTTAGTAGTTGTGAATTCTTAAGCTTAGTACTTGAAGCGGTATCTATGTATATTTGTATGGATGCTATAAAAGTTGTTAAATTCTTAATACTTAAGCCACAAATATGAGCAATATTCATTTAAATTATTATGATTTTTGCCATATCGTTATATTTTCTCTTATTATGCCATAATAAGTGCAAGTACTCGTAGATTTTTACCACAGAATTTAGCAGTTTCATTTAAAAAGCTTTGCTTTTTACTACTTAATATGGAAATATGTATGCAATTTTATTTTCTTAAACACGCAGAGAAATCTTTAGTGAATTTAGTTAGCATAAACATAAATAGTAAAAGCCAATTTTATAAGGACTTCGTTTCTGTGTTTATGGTATCTGCCGTATATGTAAATTGTTAGCCATACAAGAAATTTGTTCAAACTTTGCCTTATTTATCAGCAAACATAATAATCTATTTTCCCTGAAATTGTAAATGCAAATATTATTCGGAACACACCTTAATAATGTATTTTAATTTTTTCTTATTTTGACTAATACTAAGTCACATTTTTAGCAATCAGTATCATAATATGATTAGGAGAAACATATTATGATAGTTTGTAATTAAATTTATGGTGGCTATTAAATATTTTGGCATACACATACATATGTAATTTCATAGTCATAAAACAACCTGATCATCATAAAAATTCTTTGCGTGCATTTCAGCTTTAAAAGGTCCTCCAAAGTTGGTAAATGTTTATTTATAAAAGTTTGTCTGTGAATTTACGAATTGAATATTCTTTTGTTAAATTTTTGTATATTCTTTATTTTCTTTAACGAAAAATTTTTGAATTTGTAAAAAAGAAAACTAACACTGTACAACACATGATTTCGGGACTCAATTCTAATAATTGTTTATGAAAGTAGCCCTAAAAAGGAAAACTTATGAATCATTCGTTTGGTCATATAACATTAAATTATTATTTAAAAATTTATTTGAATTTAGTAAGTATCGTATAGTGGAATTTGTCACGTTTACACGGCTTACATTACGTATAATTGATATTTGTTATTTGGTTAATATTATATATCAAGTATACGCAACCAACCATTCTATTTCTATTATATGATGTACCATGATCAAACCAATAATGCAGAAGTTCTTCTTTCGTAAACAATTATCAGAACTGGGTCCCGGAAAAATCACCTGAAAAATGTTGTACTGTGTAATGCTTAAATTCTGGTTGTGGTTTGCTCTAGATGTTTTGTACACTGCTGTGCATTTAAAAAGGGGCATGCAAAAATATTTATTTCGAAATTATCATTCAAGGCTATCCTATTCTAATTGTTATTGATTGTCAAAAAATGTTCCTTCATAATTATATAAAAAAAATTGATTTAATAACTTTTGTCCCAAAAATATGTTTATTAATGATATTTCTGTATTGGGTCTTTTTAAGGGGAAAGGGAGATATATGTATGAACATTTATTCAGGTTTGAACTTCTGCCATACAAAATCTTAAGCCCATAATCTTAATATCAGAAAATAATATTAAAGTATGGCAGTTAACCCAAAAATATCATTTAATCGATTCAAGGTGTGGTAAAAATGCATAATTTTCTCGATAGCTTTGGTGCACTATTAGGCATAGTTCTTTTTTTCATTGATTTATAACCACGGGTCGGCGCAAAGAGAACAGAACAAAAAATATCTTTGGCACAGTTGCCATTTTTTCATACTTTTAACTAAAAAAGGTATTTTTTTTCAATATGTAATTCTAACGTTTTAAAAAGAAAAAAATTTCTCCATTTTTTTTTTTATATTTTTGTCAAAAATTTTTCTATAGAAAACTTTTTTGTCGAAAATTTTTCTATAAAAAATTTTTTTGTCAAAAATTTTTCTATAGAAAATTTTTTTTGTCAAAAATTTTTCTATAGAAAATTTTTTTGTCAAAAATTTTTCTGTAGAAAATTTTTTTGTCAAAAATTTTTCTATAGAAAATGTTTTTGTCAAAAATTTTTCTATAGAAAATTTTTTTATCAAAATTTTTTCTGTCAAAAATTTTTCTATAGAAAATTTTTTTGTCAAAAATTTTTCTATAGAAAATTTTTTTTGTCAAAAATTTTTCTATAGAAAATTTTTTTCTCAAACATTTTTCTATAGAAAATTTTTTTGTCAAAAATTTTTCTATATAAAATTTTTTTATCAAAAAAGTTTCTATAGAAAATTTTTTCATCAACAAATTTTCTATATAAAATCTTTTCATCAAAAAATTTTCTATAGAAAATTTTTTCATCAAAAGTTTTTCTTCAGAAAATTTTTGATCAAAAATTTTTCTATAGAAAATTTTTTTATCACAAATTTTTCTAGAAAAAATTTTTTTATCAAAAATTTTTCTAAGAAAATTTTTTTTATCAAAAATTTTTCTAAGAAAATTTTTTTTATCAAAAATTTTTTCTAAGAAAATTTTTTTTATCAAAAATTTTTCTAAGAAAATTTTTTTTATCAAAAATTTTTCTATAGAAAATTTTTTTTATGAAAAATGTTTCTATAGAAATGTTTTTTATTAAACATTTTTTTTTGTGGAAAATTTTTTCATCCAACATTTTTCTATAGAAAATTTTTTATCAAAAATTTTTCTTTTGAAAATGAAAAACTTTTTTATCAAAAATTTTTCAATAGAAAATTTCTTTATTAAAAATTTTCTGTGGAAAATTTTTTCATGCAAAATTTTTCTATAGAAAATTTTTTACCAAAAATTTTTCTATTGAAATTTTTTTGTTATCAAAAATGTTTGTATGGAAAATTTTTTTATCAAAAATTTTTCTATAAATTTTTTTTTTTTATCAAAAATTCTTCTATAGAAAATTTCTTTATCAAAAATTTTTCTATGGAAAACTTTTTCATCCAAAGAAAATTTTTTTTTCAAAAAGTTTTCTATAGAAAATGTTTTTATCAAAAATTTTTTTGTAGAAAAATTTTTGATAAATAAATTTTTGGACAAAAAAATTTTCCATAGAAAAAGTTTTTTTTATCAAAAATTATTCTAGAGAAAATTTCTTTATTAAAAATTTTTCTATGGAAAACTTTTTTATCAAAAATGTTTCTATAGAAATAAAAATTTCTATAATTTTTTTTTATAAAAAATTCTTCTATAGAAAATTTCTTTATCAAAAATTTTTCATATGAAAAACTTTTTCATCCAAAATTTTTCTATAGAAAATTTTTTTATCAAAAATTTTTCTATAGAAAATTTTTTTATCAAAAAGTTTTCAATATAAAATTTTTTTAAAAATATATTAAAAATTTTTTTATAGAAAAATTTTTGATAAAAACATTTTTGATGAAAAAATTTTCTATAGAAAAATTTTTGATAGACAAATATTCTATAGAAAAATTTTGGATTTTCCATTTTTGATAAAAAAAAATTTCCATAGGAAAAATTTTTTTATCAAAAATTATTCTAGAGAAAATGTCTTTATTAAAAATTTTTCTAAGGAAAACTTTTTCATCAAAAATGTTTCTATAGAAAAAAAAATTTTCTATAAGTTTTTTTTTTTTATAAAAAATTCTTCTATAGAAAATTTCTTTATCAAATATTTTTCATATGAAAAACTTTTTCATCCAAAATTTTTCTATACAAAATTGTTTTATCAAAAATTTTTTTATAGAAAAGTTTATTATCAAAAAGTTTTCTATAGAAAATGTTTTTATCAAAAATTTTTCTATAGAAAAATTTTTGATGAAAAAATTTTCTATAGAAAATTTTTTGATAAAAAAAGATTTTTGATAAAGAAATTTTCTATAGAAGAATTTTTGATAAAAAATTATCAATAGGAAAATTTTTTGTCAAAAATTCTTCTATAGAAAAATATGTGATGAAAAAATTTTCTATAGAAGAATTTTTGATAAAAAATTTTTCTATAGAAGAATTTTTGATAAAATTTTTTGATAAATTTTTCAATAGAAAATTTGTTTGTCAAAAATTTGAAAATTTTTTAATCAAAAATGTTTTTATAGAAAATTTTTTTTATGGGAAAATTTTTGATAACAAAATTTTCTATAGAAAAATTTTTGATAAAAAAATTTTCTATATAAAAATTTTTGATGAAAAAATTTTCTTTAGGAGAATGATTTTATCAAAAATCATTCTATAGAAAATTTTCTAACAAACATTTTTTATATACAGCTTTTCTTTAGAAAATTTTTTTTCAAAAATTTTTCTATAGAAAATTTTTTAAAAATAAGCTGAATGCATGCAGTTTTATCAAAAAATAACAAAATAGTCGGGATGTAAATATTATTCAAAAAGAAGTGTATTTGCATTTGATCCCAAATCTGTTACATTTATTTATTAATGTAACAGACCAATTTATTGATAAAAAGCCAAAAAATGTTTGCGGAGAAACCAAATTCCTCGACGCGTTTCGATGGTTGGTTAAGGCATCTCTTCAGGAGGATTATCCCAAATTTAGACAGATCGAAAACCTCGCATTATTACTAAATTTACAAACATAACTATTAAGAATTATGTTCATAAACCGAAAGTAAAAGCGTAGATTATCGACTGAACAAAAACAAACATTTTTCAGTTTTCATCGACCTTCACTTCCCACATTCTTGCTGTGAAGAAGGGGGGGGGGGGGGGGGGGTAAGATGTTTTAAAATAAACAAGTTTATTTTAAAAATAAGCTGAATGCATGCAGTTTTATCAAAAAATAACAAAATAGTCGGGATGTAAATATTATTCAAAATGAAGTGTATTTGCATTTGATCCCAAATCTGTTACATTTATTTATTATAAATTGGTCTGTTACATTAATAAATAAATGTAACAGATTTGGGATCAAATGCAAATACACTTCTTTTTGAAAATTTTTTTATTAAAAGTTTTCTATAGAAAATTTTTTTATTAAAAAATTTCTAGGCTACTAACATTTGTCCGAACTTACCCAGAAACTAAAGAAACGCTCCTTGCAATGTTTATAGGATATTTAAACAATTGTTTAAACGTATTTAAGTAAGTGTCTCAAAAAGGATAATAAATATATTCAAAATGTTCAATTGGATTATTATAAGTCGGATTATTTAAAAGTTATGTTTCTATTTGAAATTAATGCAATTGCTTAGAGTAAATATTTTCATATTCAAGAAAATAATTTCCAAGAAAATACAAACATGCAATTTTAAAATTGATTATTGTTATTTAATCTATTTACTATTTGCACTAGTCTCAAATACAGATTTGCTAGAAGATAATAATTTGCGAATATTTAAATATTTGTATGGCACTGTGGGGCAACAAAACGAAAATAATTGTTTCTAACTGCCTTAGCATTCATACCTAGACCAATGATCTATTGCTGTCACTAGGATGAAAAATGATAATTATATCCGACACCAATAGAAGTGGAAGGGTATAATAAGTTTGTATTGATCTACGTAACTTATAAAAATATTGAGACCCACCTTTAAGTATAACGATCGTTTCAGAATCACTTTCTGAATTGATTTAACACTGTCCAGATATAACATTGGATCTAAGTTTTTACATAAATTTTTGTTTTTAAAAACATCTTTTACGGTTTGAAAGCCTTGAGAAATATTTTCATTTGATTTCTATCTCATCCCATAGTGCTTTGGCAGGTTTATAACAGATACATACTAAGTAGAGCGGCAGGCAACAGTAAAGCTTATAATTTTATATACATATATAGCTCAATAATACAACAATTAATCGGAAATAATAATTAGTAAATAAATGGCTTCATTACGTACAAAGAAGATGTTGAATATTATTAGAGATTTGTACATAATTAGGAGTAATTTTTGTTTATTAAAACCTTACCTTAATGTTCACAACAAAACAATTTCCTTACAGAATCTTTACAAATCAAAATATAGCAAATTAATGTGAGAAATTAATTATACTATATCCGAGGGAGGCATCTTTTAGATAAGACTACACCATTTTCAATTGAAATTGAGAAATATTCAATTGAAATTGAGAATATTCAATTGAAATTGAGAATTTTCGATTAAAAATGAGAAATTTTCAATTGAAATTGAGAATTTTCATTTGAAATTGAGAAATTTTC
>OW121741.1:94440015-94537580 GCA_933228675.1 Stomorhina lunata
CAGGATTGCAGAGCGCTTACTATCGTAAGTTGGCCATGTAAGTCTGGAGATCGTACAGGTACTTTCTGTGGACCAGTTGGTCTGTGCGGACCTAAAAATAAACTGCTTTATTAGCAATTTGCATGCTGAGAGCGGAATACCTATGAATTGATCAGTGTTTTCATGACTAAGAAGAGCACCATCTTTTGCTAGGTTATCCGCTATGATGTTGCCTGGTACATTACTATGACTACGTACCCAGAAAAGTTCAATGTTGGAATGTCTCGCCATCTCATTTAGAGACGCCCGGCATTCACGGGTAAGAACGGATGTCGTGTAGACCGATGAAAGGGAATGAATGGCGGCAAGACTATCTGTACAGAAACGAATATCGTTAGGATATACTCGGTGGTACGTGAGCCACTTGCTCGCCCTATAAATAGGTGAAATTTCATATCCTGGTAGGTATATGAGATTTTTTTTTAAATTTAACACAACCTAATGTTGGGTGTATAAGATTCGCCATATCCGAATATAACAGTCTTACTTGTTATATTTATGGTTTATGTATCTTTATAAAACAACACATTTTATTCGGAATACTTCTTATATACGGCTTTTAGTCTATTCTTAATATTTTTATGCATACGAGATATCCTCATCTGCTTAGGAGTTTGGTATTATCTGCATTATTTTCATTACTTTTTGACTTAAACAAAATATCATTTAAAACTGTAGTTATCATTGTTAATGACAATTTTAATGTTTTTGGCTTTAATTACTAAACCAAAAATCTTTGCACTTTTCAAAATTTTACTTTATTTTATTGTTTTCATAATCACATTTAAGCTTTGAAAATTGTTCATTTATTTATTTTTGTCATTAGGATTTTAACATTTAAATCTGTCTATATTTTTAGGCATTTTAAAATAGAATTTTAGAGATTATGCCTTAATATTGGCAATGATTATTTGAATTATTTTGAAAATTTAGTGACATATTGAAAATCAGTAAAAGCTTATGTTGTTACCAAATGTTTTTTAAAATTTAAAAAGTTTATTTGCTTTAAGGTTTTAATGTGAATAGACATTTTAAATTTATTAATTTATTTGATATACTTAGTTGGAAAAGTTTTGAACTATATATTGGCAGAATTTGGTAGACTTTGACTTCATTTTGTGAGGTTATAACAATTACACAGCACAACAAAATAAAAAAAAAATCATGTGCTCTTAAAACCACTATACAATTTTGATGTATCATGACTACCTTTGTACAAAAATGGTAAAATTTTTAAATTCTATGGATAGATTTTTTTAAATTTTTTTTTTTTTTTAAATTGCAATTTTTTTTGACGTTTCTTCAAATAATTAATGATAACTCAAAAACTACTACATGTGCTCTTAAAACCACTATACAATTTTGATGTATCATGACTACCTTTGTACAAAAATGGTAAAATTTTTAAATTATATGGATAGATTTTTTTTAAAATTTTTTTTTAATTGCAATTTTTTCTTGACGTTTCTTCAAATAATTAATGGTAACTCAAAAACTACTAGTTCGATATTATTAAAATAAAATCAGAAAAATTAAGATTTACATAGCCTTTAATTCGTCTATATATCGCGTTTCAATCGGATCAATAGTATCGGAGTTATAATAAAAAACTTAAGAAAAAAATATATTTTTTAAGTAAAAATGGCAAAAATTTTCATTTTAAAAAAAGCATGAAAAATCGAAAACGGCAAAAAACTTCCAGATTAATTATTTTATTGCATAGCGACATATAATAGCAACAAAATGAGATATCGACCATAAAAATCGATTGATTTTTTTCGAATTTATTCACAATTTAGTGAATTCGCTCATTTTCACAAAATTTTAGTTTATTGCTTAATATACGCATTATAGCGGGTTTTCAAATGTATGGAAAAATAAATTTTCCAATTTCAAGGGGTGCATGTCGGATTATTGTGAGATTTGGTGAGAAACTTCCACCCACAAAATTTTAGTCGAATTGGACAAAGCTAACACGTAGCTCATAGGCCCCAAATCTGAAAAATAGCTTTTAAATCGAAAAAAAATTACAAATTTTCAGTTTTTGCACAATTAAAGCTATTTATTCCCCCTTTTGCAAAAAAAAGGATTCTGGTTCTTTGTGCAAACGCAATGATTTTTCCAATAAGCTACATGTCTTTAAAATCGGTTAAACAGTTATCGAATTATTACAATTTTCACTGGCCATTACATATCCTTGAGGACTTGAGGGGAAATAAATAGCGTTAATTTTGCAAAAACTTAACAATTATAAAATTTTTGCGATATAAACTTGATTTGTCAGCTTTAGGACCTGGGCGACACGTGTTAGCGTTGTCCAATTTGGCTAAAATTTTGTGGGTGAAAGTTCCTTACCAAATCTCACAATAATGCGACCGGCACTCCTTGAAATTCTAAAATCTATTTGTTTCACACATTTGAAAAATCCTGTGTACGTATATCAAGCAAAAATATAAAATTTTGTGAAAATGAGTGAATTCACTTAATTGTGAATAAATTCGAAGATAATCAATCGATTTTTATGGTCGATATCTCGTTTTGTTGCTATGATTTGTGGCTTTGAGACAGAATAATGAATCTGAACATTTTTTGCCGTTTTCTATTTTTTATGATTTTTTTAAAACAAAAATTTTTGCCATTTTTATGTAAAAAATATATTTTTTTCTTAAACTTTTTATTATAACTTTGATACTATTGATTCCATTGAAACGCAATATATAGACGAATCAAAGGCTATGTAAATCTTAATTTTTCTGATTTTATTTGAATAATATCCGATTATTAGATTCTGAGTTATCATTAATTATGTGTTTTTAAAAAAAATTTAAAAAAAACCTCTCCATAGAATTTAAAAATTTTACCATTTTTGTACTAAGGTAGCCATGATACATCAAATGTATATAGTGGTTACTCGAGCATATTTTTGCTGTTGCCCTGTGTTATCTTATGTGTTGGTACGCAGCTAATGGTGGACTGAAAGCCAATATTATAGAATTATTCGGCCAATATATTAGATAGAGTATGCTTAAATTGGACTTAGTATATAAACCATTTGAGTTGTAGCCGAGGTCGAACTTCCCATAAAATCAACTTTGAATACTAAATTATATAGAACGATCTTTTGACTCAGACAAAGATTTCATAAATTCTTCAAAATTTTAGTTTCTTTTTGTGCAATTAAGTTCGAAAGTTCTTAAAAAGTCACCTTATATAACAATACTATCAGACTTTAGTGCCATAAAATTTATTTTTTATTTTCCACTTATTATACGGTTAACAATCCCAAAGAGCTGTAATAATTTAGTTAAAAAATTCTGATTTATTTCAAATGACTTCTTATGACTTTCGTTGGGATTTTTGGTTTATATTTTTTTGTAGTTTTTATTTCATTTTTGCTGCTGCTTTTTAAATAAATACTTGTTGACAAGGAAATAACTTAAAACAGCAAGACATTTTTATAGTTGGTCAAATCCAACCAGATGATACCCTATATTAGTGAAACTCAATGTAAGACATTTGGCAACAAATTCGAAAGTTAATTTTTTATTCTTACAGAAATGAAGTTTTAAGACTGAAAGGCTGAGTTCGTCAGTATAATCAGTTACAGGTATAGCCAAGTCACACCAATTAAGAGTCACTTATGTATAAAAGTATAGGGTATACAAATAGGTTCATAGTTTAAACACATCTATGTCCTGAACAATTGTTGGCAACTCACAAACTCACAGCTCCAATTTTATTTTATTGTATTTTCTACATAGTAAAAATGTTGTTTGAGATTTTTATTTCATATCTAAAATAAAATAGAACAATATTTGTACAATATGTAGAAGCAAATTATAACAGCTGTGATGATAAAATTTGGTATATGGAATAATTCATATTGAAAAGTTTTCTTTAGAAAAAATTTCATATTAAAAATTTTTCTTTAGAAAAAATTTCATATTGAAAATGTTATTTAGAAAAAATTTCATATTGAAAATTTTTCTTTAGAAAAAATTTCAAAATGAAAATTTTTCTTTAGAAAATATTTCATAATGAAAATTTTTCTTTAGAAAAAATTTCATAATGAAAATTTTTCTTTAGAAAAAATTTCATAGTCAAAATTTTTCTTTAGAAAAAATTTCATAATGAGAATGTTTCTTTAGAAGAAATTTCATAATGAAAATTTTTCTTTAGAAAAAAATTCATATTGAAAATTTTTCTTTAAAAAAAATTTTATATCGAAAAAATTTTTTTGAAAAAAAATTTCATACTGAAAATTCTTCCTTAGAAAAAATTTCATATTAAAATTTTTTCTGTAGAAAAAATTCATATTAAAATTTTTCTTTTTAAAAAATTTCAATATGAAATTTTTTCATTTTTTTCAATTTCATATCAAAAATTTTTCTTTAGAAAAAATTTTATATTAAAATTTTTTTTAAGAAAAAATTTCATATTTAAAATTTTTCTTTAGAAAAATTTCATATTAAAAATTTTTCTTTAAAAAAAAATTTCATATTGAAAATATTTCTTTCGAAAAAATTTCATATCGAAAATTTTTCTTTAGAAAAAATTGTATATTAAAATTTTTTTTTTAAGAAATAATTTCATATTAAAATTCTTTTTAAGAAAAAATTTCATATTAAACATTTTTCTTTAGAAAAAATTTCGTATTGAAAATTTTTATTTAGAAAAAATTTTATATTGAAAATTTTTCTTTAGAAAAAATTTCATATTGAAAATGTTTCTTTAGAAAAAATTTCATATTGAAAATTTTTCTTAAGAAAAAATTCCATATTTAAAATTTTTCTTTAGAAAAAATTTCATATTAAAATTTTTTCTGTAAAAAAAATTTATATTAAAATTTTTCTTTTTAAAAAATTTCAATATGAAATTTTTTCATTTTTTTCAATTTCATATCAAAAATTTTTCTTTAGAAATATTTTATATTAAATTTTTTTTTTAAGAAAAAATTTCATATTTAAAATTTTTCTTTAGAAAAATTTCATATTAAAAATTTTTCTTTAAAAAAAAATTTCATATTGAAAATATTTCTTTCGAAAAAATTTCATATCGAAAATTTTTCTTTAGAAAAAATTTTATATTAAATTTTTTTTTAAGAAATAATTTCATATTAAAAATTTTTTTTAAGAAAAAATTTCATATTAAACATTTTTCTTTAGAAAAAATTTCGTATTAAAAATTTTTATTTAGAAAAAATTTCATATTGAAAATTTTTCTTAAGAAAAAATTTCATATTGAAAATTTTTCTTTAGAAAAAATTTTATATTGAAAATTTTTCTTTAGAAAAAATTTCATATTGAAAATTTTTCTTTAGAAAAAATTTCATATTGAAAATTTTTCTTTAGAAAAAATTTCATATTGAAAATTTTTCTTTAGAAAAAATTTCATAATGAAAACTTTTCTTTAGAAAAATTTTCATAATGAAAATTTTTTTTTACAAAAAATTCATAATGAAAATTTTTCTTTAGAAAAAATTTCATAATGAAAATTTTTCTTTAGAAAAAATTTCATAATGAAAATTTTTCTTTAGAAAAAATTTCATAATGAAAATTTTTCTTTAGAAAAAAGTCATAATGAAAATTTTTCTTTAGAAAAAACTCATAATGAAAATTTTTCTTTAGAAAAAAGTTATAATGAAAATTTTTCTTTAGAAAAAAAAATTCATATTGAAAATTTTTCTTTAGAAAAAATTTCATATTGAAAATTTTTCTTTAGAAAAAATTTTATATTGAAAATTTTTCTTTACAAAAAATTTCATATTGAAAATTTTTCTTTAGAAAAAATTTCATATTGAAAATTTTTCTTTAGAAAAAATTCCATATTGAAAATTTTTCTTTAGAATAAATTTCATATTGAAAATTTTTCTTTAGAAAAAATTTCATATTGAAAATTTTTCTTTAGAAAAAATTTCATATTGAAAATTTTTCTATAGAAAAAATTTCAGATTGAAAATTTTTTTTAGGAAAAAATTCATATTGATATAATTTCATATTGAAAATTTTTCTTTAGAAAAAATTTCCTATTAAAAATTGTTCTTAAGCAAAAATTTCATAGTGAAAACTATTCTTTAGAAAAAATTTTATAATTTAAATTATTCTTTAGAAAAAATTTTATATTTAAAATTATTCTTTAGAAAAAATTTCATATTGAAACTTTTTCGTTAGAAAAAATTGCATATTGAAAATTTTTCTTTAGAAAAAAATTCATATTTAAAATTTTCTTTAGAAAAAAATTTCACATTGAAAATTTTTTTTTAGAAAAAAATTCATATTGAAAATTTTTCTTTAAAAAAAAATTTCATATTGAAAATTTTTCTTTAGAAAAAATATTACATTGAAATTTTTTTTTTAGAAAAAAATTTCGTATCGATAATTTTTCTTTGAAAAAAAATTTGATATTAAATTTTTTTAGAAAAAATTTCATATTGAAATTTTTTCTTTAAAAAAAACTTCATATTATAAATTTTTCTTTGAAAAAAGTTCATATTATAAATTTTTCTTTTAAAAAAATTCATATTAAAAATGTTTCTTTTAAAAAAATTTCATATTGAAAAGTTTTCGTTAGAAAAAATTTCATATTGAAAAGGTTTTTTGAGAAAAAATTTAATTTTGAAATTTTTTTTTTAGAAAAAATTAAATTTTGAAATATTTCTTTAGAAAAAATTTCATAATAAAAAGTTTTCTTAGAAAAATATTCATATATTTTTTTGAGAAAAAATTTGATTTTGAAAATTTTTCATTAGGAACTTCTAACAAAACACATACATATAATTTTCGTAACCTTTAATTGAATCTAATATAAATTTGTTTCATTTCAATAATGAATAAGTTAAAAATTTGCTGATATTACTCTTAGTTTTTATATTTGGATTATTTTCTTCTTTCGCAAATAAAACCAAAAACTATAGCTGATTGCTGAAACTATTTATTTGCGACAAATTAAATTGGAATTTTTTTAATGAATCGATTGTTGGTTTTGGTTTTTTCATTTATTTTCTCTTCTATGGTTTACCGACGGACCATAAAAAACTGCTGGAATATTGAAATATTAATAACTGTTATTTCACATTTCATTTTAAAACAATTAAGAAAAAATTGGATATTTGAAATGAAGTTAGCACATGCTCCCGGTTATCGGAATAGGATCAGTAAAACTATTTTTCATTAAATTTTGGTATAGTTTTACCAAAGACTCTATAATATAAAGATGTTGTAGTTTCATACATTGATTTACCATATGGTCGTTTTGAAAACTCCCATAAAAAAGAGAGCATACCCTCGCTTCACCATGATAATTTCGTTTACTTACCACCCCAAAGATAGAAATCATTGTAAAACGTTTGATCGTGTGACAACACGGACAAAGCCTCGTCTTAACATCAATTTTCTGACATATAGAAAATTCTATTTTGGTTTATAGCTTCTTAAAATACCTAAATAACTTTTACCTTAACTAATTGCAATACAAAATCTATTTATAAACCTTTTGTTTCATTAAAAGTTTAGGTTTCCAAAAGAGAAATATAATTGCTATAAAATTGTAACTTATTTCATTATACTTATTTGCTACACATGTTAGTACTTAAGGTTTTTTCTTTTGATACAAAGTTTTTTTTTTGGTATTTTGTACTCTAATCACCTAAACTTAACAAATTTAATACTTCTTCTTCTTCTGTATTTTAATACAACACGAACATAGAATGTAAGTTCATCATCATTTTCATGCAGCAACCAACAATGCCACAACTACAAAGTAATTTACTAAAATATTCTAATACACAGAACGAACTAAAACTAACATAAATTTAACCCATTAAGGGTTACTGGTGCAAAGACACAATTTGATCAAAATTTAACTACACAAAAACTTTGATCTAAATTTTACTACAGACAAATTTTTATCAAAATTTTACTAAAGACAAATTTTGATCAAAATTTTACTAAAGACAAATTTTGATCAAAATTTTACTAAAGACAAATTTTGATCAAAATTTTATTAAATACAAATTTTGATCAAAATTTTACTAAAGACAAATTTTGATCAAAATTTTACTGAAGACAAATTTTGATCAAAATTTTACTGAAGACAAATTTTGATCAAAATTTTACTAAAGACAAATTTTGATCAAAATTTTACTAAAGACAACTTTTGATCAAAATTTTACTAAAGACAAATTTTGATCAAAATTTTACTAAAGACAACTTTTGATCAAAATTTTACTAAAGACAAATTTTGATCAAAATTTTACTAAAGACAAATTTTGATCAAAATTTTAATAAAGACAACTTTTGATCAAAATTTTACTAAAGACAAATTTTGATCAAAATTTTACTAAAGACAAATGTTTATCAAAATTTTACTAAAGACAAATTTTGATCAAAATTTTACTAAAGACAAATTTTGATCAAAATTTTACTAAAGACAATTTTTGATCAATATTTTACTAAAGACAAATTTTAATCAAAATTTTACTAAAGACAAATTTTGATCAAAATCTTACTAAAGACAAAATTTTGACCAGAATTTTACTAAAGACAATTTTTTATCAAAATCTCACAAAAAATTTAATTTTTATCAAAATTTTAGTAAAGAGAAATTGTGTTGAAAATTTTACATAAACAAATTTTGTTAAAAATTTTACTAAAGACAAATTTTGATCAAAATTTTACTAAAGACAAATTTTGATCAAAATTTTACTAAAGACAAATTTTGATCAAAATTTTACTAAAGACAAATTTTGATCAAAATTTTACTAAAGACAAATTTTGATCAAAATTTTACTAAAGACAAATTTTGATCAAAATTTTACTAAAGACAAATTTTGACCAAATTTTACTTAAGACAAATTTTGACCAAATTTTTCTTAAGACAAATTTTGATCAAAATATTACTAAAGATTAATTTTGATCAAAATTTTACTAAAGACAAATTTTAATCAAAATTTTACAAAAGACAAATTTTGATCAAAATTTTACTAAAGACAAATTTTGATCAAAAATTTACTAAAGACAAATTTTGATCAAAATATTACTAAAGACAAATTTTGATCAAAATATTATTAAAGACAAATTTTGATCAAAATTTTACTAAAGACAAATTTTAATCAAAATTTTACTAAAGAAAAATTTTGATCAAATTTTTTCTTAAGAAAATTTTTGATCAAAATTTTATTAAAGAAATTTTTTTTTACTAAAACAAATTTTGATAAAAAAATTTTACTAAAGACAAATTTTGATCAAAATTTTACTAAAGAAAAATTTTGATCAAAATTTTACTAAAGACAAATTTTGATCAAAATTTTACTAAAGACAAATTTTGATCAAAATTTTACTAAAGACAAATTTTGATCAAAATTTTACTAAAGACAAATTTTGATCAAAATTTTACTAAAGACAAATTTTGATCAAAATTTTACTAAGGACAAATTTTGATATAAATTTTACTAAAGACAAATTTTGATCAAAATTTTACTAAAGACAAATTTTGATCAAAATTTTACTAAAGACAAATTTTGATCAAAATTTTACTAAAGACAAATTTTGATCAAAATTTTACTAAAGACAAATTTTGATCAAAATTTTACTAAATACAAATTTTGATCAAAATTTTACTAAAGACAAATTTTGATCAAAATTTTACTAAAGACAAATTTTGATCAAAATTTTACTAAAGACAAATTTTGATCAAAATTTTACTAAAGACAAATTTTGATCAAAATTTTACTAAAGACAAATTTTGATCAAAATTTTACTAAAGACAAATTTTGATCAAAATTTTACTAAAGACAAATTTTGATCAAAATTTTACTAAAGACAAATTTTGATCAAAATTTTACTAAAGACAAATTTTGATCAAAATTTTACTAAAGACAAATTTTGATCAAAATTTTACTAAAGACAAATTTTGATCAAAATTTTACTAAAGACAAATTTTGATCAAAATTTTTCTAAAAGCAAATTTTGATCAAAATTTTACTTAAGACAAATTTTGATCAAAATTTTACTTAAGACAAATTTTATTCAAAATTTTACTGAAGACAAATTTTGATCAAAATTTTACTAAAGACAAATTTTGATCAAAATTTTACTAAAGACAAATTTTGATCAAAATTTTACTAAAGACAAATTTTGATCAAAATTTTACTAAAGAAAAATTTTGATCAAATTTTTTCTTAAGAAAATTTTTGATCAAAATTTTACTAAAGAAATTTTTTTTACTAAAACAAATTTTGATAAAAAATTTTACTAAAGACAAATTTTGATCAAAATTTTACTAAAGAAAAATTTTGATCAAAATTTTACTAAAGACAAATTTTGATCAAAATTTTACTAAAGACAAATTTTGATCAAAATTTTACTAAAGATAAATTTTAATCAAAATTTTACTAAAGACAAATTGTGATCAAAATTTTATTAAAGACAAGTTTTGATCAAAATCTTACTAAAGACAAAATTTTGACCAGAATTTTACTAGAGACAAATTTTTATCAAAATCTCACTAAAAATTTAATTTTGATCAAAATTTTAGTAAAGAGACATTTTGTTGAAAATTTTACAAAAACAAATTTTGTTGAAAATTTTACTAAAGGCAAATTTTGATCAAAATTTTACTAAAGACAAATTTGGATCAAAATTTTACTAAAGACAAATTTTGATCAAAATTTGACTAAAGACAAATTTTGATCAAAATTTTACTAATGACAAATTTTGATCAAAATTTTACTAAAGACAAATTTTGATCAAAATTTTACTAAAGACAATTTTTGATCAATATTTTACTAAAGACAAATTTTGATCAAAATTTTTACTAAAGACAAATTTTGATCAAAATATTTACTAAAGACAAATTTTGATTAAAATATTTACTAAAGACAAATTTTGATCAAAATTTTTACTAAAGACAAATTTTGATCAAAATTTTTACTAAAGACAAATTTTGATCAAAATTTTACTATAGACGAATTTTGATAAGAATGTTACGTAAAGTAATAATTTTTCTTGGTCTTGAAGTTTTTAAGGGGTTAATACTCACAGCATTTATATATGCATGTATGACATATGTTGTATTCTAGTGTATGCATATACGACCTCTACAGTGGTAAGAGTAATGTATGACTTTGGTTAACAAATTACTACACTTATATTTGTACACATTTGACTTCCTTGTAAGTGAATATTTCATCAAATATTTACAAAATATACATTTATGCACTAAGTAGTTTATGTGCGGATATAAAGGAAAATAAAAAGAATAAATACACAAAAAGAGTTATAAAATTAAGGTTTTTTTCATCATTAAAACTATGCGTTCATATCTACTTATGTTTTGAATTGATCTACTTTTGCATTAGTCCACTTTTGCAAAAGAAACATATATAGGAAGTTGGAACAAACAAAGTAATATCAAGTGTTAGATACAAGTATAATACGAATTTTGCAAGAGCGATATGTTGGAAGATATGCATGTCTTTCCATTTTGATGAAAAATTGCAAATTTATAGAATATATTAAATTTCAGCAGATTTAAAATTGAAGTAGAACTGCGTACATATGTTATTTTTTATGGTATTTTGATCATTTTTATCTTATTTTGGGGTAAACCCACTGTTCCGGCTGTAGTTTGTCATACAAGTTCGTTTTGCTAACTTCAATCAACTCAAACTTAACCTATTTAAGAAAAGCGAGGTCAGTGCTGTAAAGCTCTCATTTTGTCTGGTGAGAAATGATAAGTGTTGCATGACGTTATTTTAAAAGAAATCAAAACTTTTCTATTGCTATATTCGGACCGTTAAATCGTTTTCCACAAAACTGGTAGAGTTCAGAATCAATCATTTGACGATGTTGTAGAAACTAAAAAATTTCATTTCCAGTTTCTAGTGTTTAAGTAAGGGGGGTCCGTTTGGAGATTATCGTCAAGAAATTGTGCTACTTCTACTGGATGAGTCCACAAATCCTCAGAACTAAGTGAAAAGGTGTGAGGTAACATAAGAACCCTGACCTCACGTTGGGCATACATTGGGAAGAGCGCTATGCGAGACCATCTCGATCTCAGTTATGCCAGAACGACTCTCGTTTCGTTCTTCTGGAATGGGCGTCAATATTCATGCTATAACCTGCAATCGTGGAGTTATTGGCGTCTCTGTGAACGTTGCTGCTGCTATGTACAATGTTTGATCTTAAGGAACTGGTACATATCTGCCATCATTCCTAACATACCTTCGAAGGACTCAAACTGCATGATTTGAACGTTTGAAGGACCTTTGTTTCCTCATAAAGCAGCTGGGAGGTATAAGTAAAAAAGGAGAGTCGGCAGAACTTCGACCTGAGGAACTCGACCTGAGGAACTCCCTGTTTTAGCGCTAGTCTCAATGAAATCTACTAACGTTTGACGACTTAGATAGTAACCTATCCACTACTTCAAATTTGTTGATATTTTGAACAGCAAAATCCTTGAAGTGGGTGATAAAAGTTTTTGACAGTTCTAGCGTTTCTTTTTGGTATTAACTCTGAAGTTTCTAAACTTCTAAATTGATTTTGATGAAATTTAGAACATCAGTAGAGGAGATATTAGATCTTTAGTACAATGTTTATTGCTTAAGAGATATTTGACTTCATACATTTTTATTTTTCACTTTTTATACCCACCATCAAAAAGAATGGGGGTATATTGAGATTGTCATTACGTTTGTAATTTCCTTAATATTGGTTCAAAAACCAAAAACGATATATATTCTGAATCCTTATGAAATTCTAAGACGATTGAGCGATGTCCGTCTGTCTGTCTGTCCGTCTGCCTGTCTGTCCGTCTGTCCGTTTGTCTGTCTGTTTGTCTGTCTGTCTGTCTGTCTGTCTGTGTGTCTGTCTGTCTGTCCGTCTGTCTGTCTGTCTGTCTGTCTGTCTGTCTGTCTGTCTGTCTGTCTGTCTGTCTGTCTGTCTGTCTGTCTGTCTGTCTGTCTGTCTGTCTGTCTGTCTGTCTGTCTGTCTGTCTGTCTGTCTGTCTGTCTGTCTGTCTGTCTGTCTGTCTGTCTGTCTATCTGTCCGTCTGTTGAAATCACGATAACGCCTAAACGAAAGGAGCTAGCTCACTGAAACTTAGTAAAAATATTCTTCATCTCGGCGAAAATTTTGGTATTGAAACTGGGCAAAATCAGTTCACATTTGACCATAGCTCCCGTATAACCTAGTCTAAGCTAATCGCTTATTTTTTAATAAATGACAAATTATAGCAGCTATGATCATAAAATTTGGTATATAGAAGTTTTACATTAGCACATTTAGCCATAGCTCCCATACAAAAAACTTAGGAAAACAGCCTAAATTTCACCTAAAATACACTTAAATGCCAATAAATCTAAAAGTATAACAGATATAATTACTAAATTTGGCACAAGATAGTCTTATGTCAATGCCAGCCAATGTGCAAAATTTTCTCACAATCAGTCACCATTTGACCATAGCTCCCATATAAAAAACTTATGGAAACACAAAAATACATAAAGAAAAGGTTGTTTATGTCCGTCTGTCCGTCAGATAAAAGCACGATAGCACCTTAACGAAAAGTGCTACTTTTATAAAAGTATTTTGGATATCTTGAAAAAGATGTGTGTTGAAAATGGACGAAATCGGTTTAAAGTTAGTTTGAGCTCCCATATAACCCCGCACCGGGAAACACATTAATGCTGATAAATTGAATACAATTTTAATAGCTATGACGACTAAATATAAAATAGGGAAGTTTTATGCAACTTTTGATCAGTTTATCAAATTTTATAGGAATCAGTCCATATTTAATTTTAGCTTTCATATAAAAAACACTCACGGAAACTAAAAATTTTAGCAAAGTCCAGTTAAAAACTGCTAAATTAGAAACTATGATAGCTATGGCCACTAAATTTTGCAAGAATAAGCTCTACGTATATACCAGTATAAAATTTTGTTACAATCGGTCAACATTTTTCAATAATTCTTATATATATAACATCCCCTTTTTATATCTACAATCAAAAAGATTTGGAGGTACATTCATTATATTAAGATTGCACCTTTGAAACTAGATAGGCATCAATCAATGTTCAGCCCAGACTTTATATATGATGAATGCATTAGGAACTCCTAACGAAATATATGGATCTGCCGTATTACTATTAACTTGTTTAGCATAACTACATATTAAGCGCAACGAAAAGTATTTAACAACTTATTAATGTAAAACTATACCCGGTTATGAGACCGAATTTTGATCAAAGTAAATACTAGGGAAACCACTAAAATATTTTTAAATGTTGAACTATAAAGCTACGGCAACCAAATTTAGTCCAAAGGTTTTACCAACAATACCAATTAGCTTAGCGATTTTTTCAGTTTTGGTCCAGATTTTGAATTAGCTGCACCCTTGTAGATATATGAGATATGTTTCTAAATTTAACACAACTTGATGGTGGGTATATAAGATTCGGCACAGCCGAATATAACACTCTTACTTTTTATATCTACAGTCAAAAAGATTCGAAGTTACAAGCAGCATATTATGATTGCACTGAGGAAATAAGATAGCTATGACTCAGTGTCTAGACTTCATATAGGGTAGATGCATTAGGAATTCCTAACAAAATTCATGGGCCTGTCGTATTACTATCAACATGTTTATGTTTTAACAGATTACACTGCTCTGCAGCCAAATCCTCCTTTTAATAAAACTATGTGGACTACATGGATTTGGATGCGCTTAACTCAGATCCGTTGTCGGTTTTTTTTCCATCAGATCTGGATTTTTTTTTATGGGCGTGGCAAATTTTTCCCCTTAAATTAGTCAGGTACGGAGACCTATTTTGTCCTAACTCGAGAACGACTCATCCGATTTTCAAAATTAAAACACTTGAAGATGCAAAACAAAATTGCATTTATTTTAGTCTAATATTTTTCTGTATCTCTTATCGTTTTGGAGTTATTTGGAAATTAATGGAGAAAATTTTTTTTTTCGTGCGAAATTCGTAATTTTTTTCAGGTTAAAAATGTAATTTAAAAAAAAGATAAAGTAAAATTTTAACATTTTAAACATTTTTCTAAGAGCTACATATCTTAAGAATAAAATAAGCTATAAACCATAAAAATCGGTTAAAAAAAATTTTACCGCAGGTACCCAGTATTAATGAAATATGTGACACACATCAAACAAAACATCAATTAGGCTGTCGTCAGAGTGTGCGCCATAAGTACTAAAGCACCCCTGCAGTAAATGCCGTCAGAGAAACAATACTGTTTTGCTATTGACAATGTCTCCAGTACTACTTGCCTATTTTGCCCCATCCAATGTTATCTACTATTGACATTTAACATTTAGAGTTCCTACGAAATCCACCAGTAGACATTACCACTATTTACTTAGTATTGACTTTGTAGTTCTTTTGGTCCAAATGGAGACATTGGGATCAAATCGGGGCCTATTGATATACATATATGTTGACACATTCGTTGACAATGTCACCAGATATATACTAGAATAGTTGTCTCTATATATTCACTATTTCAGTACTGAACTAAAACTGGTGACATTTGAATTGATGTTACACAAAGTGTTGACATGGAGACACATGATCCCAGTTTTACTATAGGGACCTTATATCATCAATGAGTGCGGTAAATTGATAATAAAATTCACATTTTTAAACCGATTTTTATGGTTTATAGCTTATTTTATTCTTAAGATATGTAAAATTTTACTTTATGTTTTTTTTAATTACATTTTTAACCTGAAAAAAAAAAATACGAATTTCGCACGAAAAAAATTTTTTTCTCCATTAATTTCTAAATAACTCCAAAACGATAAGAGATACGGAAAAATTATATTAGATTCAAATAAATGCAATTTTGTTGTGCATCTTCAAGTGTTCTAATTTTTAAAATCAGATGAGTCGTTCTCGAGTTAGGACGAAATAGGTCTCCGTACCTGACTAATTTAAGGGGAAAAATTTGCCACGCCCATAAAAAAAAAAATCCAGATCTGATGGAAAAAAAACCGACAACGGATCTGAGTTTAGCGCATCAAGATCCATATTATCCGCATAGTTTTATTAAAAGGAAAGACAAAAAATGAATTTTTGCAGAGCAGTGTTATTAATGCTAAACTATACGCGGTTATGAGATTAAATTTTGTGCAAAATACTTTTAAATGTTGAACTATAAAGCTACTGCAACCGAATTTAGTCCAATTATTTTACCAACAATACCAACTAGTGTAAATAACATTTTGTTTTTTTTTCGAATTGGGTTCACATTTTGAATTAACTGCACCCTCGTAGCTTTATGAGATATGTTTCTAAATCTAATACAACTTGATACTGGGTGTATAAGATTCGGCATAGACGGTTTCGATTACAATTAAATTTAATGAAGTTGTTTATAAAGATTTCTGTTAACCTATCAATGAAGTGGAAAGAAATGAAAATTTTAAGGTATAAAAAAGTAAACTTACAACAATTTAATAACCACACTAGTTACTATCCATGTATGAGTATGTTTACACTACCAAAGAAAAAAAGTATATCACATTCAAAACATCTATGAACCTCATTCTCTTGATGTTAAGCTTTAAAAAAGGTTGGACTGGTCATTCTATAAAAATTTGCATATTAAGGAACAGTGGTATAAATGTGGTGAATATTAGTAGATGATTTAGTACCAACCAGATATTACGAAATAACCAAAGGTAGTTAAATAAGAAAATCTTTTTTATTTTAAAGTATGTTTTTATTTAAGTTTAATATTAAGTTTTTATGAAAAGAAATTCGTAAAGAGAATTATTTACAAAAATATTTTGCATTAATAATTTGATTCTATAGTACAGGACAGTGGGATAAAATGGAATTTAGGGGAAAAAATTTTAAATTTTAAAATGGATGAAGTTATTTTAAGAAAATATTATAAAGCTGTCGAAAAAGTAGTGAGAAATATAAGTTGTGTGTTGTAAGTAAAGTCATATATATCCAATCCAAATTGGGACACATCAAAATTTAATAATAGTACCTGGTTAACCGAGCCTTGCTCGGAGCTTTATGATAAGCATTTTGTGCAAATGTTCAGTTAATTTAGAATTATTGTATTTATTTTTTCCGATCAACACATAGTTTGCATATTTTACAGATTAACTCATTTTGAAAAATTTTGGAAATTGGTCATACCAAGAGAAACCTCCCAAATGCACAGTTTACGATTTATTTCATTTTGAGTAATTTTCAGTGGCGCCACCTGAAATTGTTTATACCAACTAAGAAACCTTCGTCTGCTTATGCGTAACAACTTTTCTAATGATTATAACATGATTAAATGCACAGTTTACGGTTTAATTCATTTTGAGTAATTTTCAGTGGCGTCACCTGTTTTACTTTCATTCACATCTATTGACTGCAGTACAAAGTTCCTTTCTATATTCTTTGGTTTAGAATATAAGAGTGGGTTAAAAAAAAACCAAAAACCCATTTTTACCCCCTATCGGATATAATTTCAAAAAAGTACCAAACACCTGTCCGCTTATTTTCACAGCTGTTTAAAACGTAATTTTAATTTTGTTTCTATACCTATTACTTTAGGAGAGCAAAGGTTCCAAAAGTCCTTTCTTCTTCGACCTATACATCAGAAACGGTACCCACTGTCCAAATTTTATCAAAATCGTTAGAGCCGTTTTCGAGATGGCCATTCTATATATATATATATATATATATATAAATATTTATATATATGTATATAGATATATATATTGATATAATATTGATGACTTAAAATAAAGCTTCTTTAGTTCTCTTTTATATTCTAGTAAAAAAATTAATTTGGCAAAACCGAAAATACTCCCTTTTTTTCGTATTCCAAAAAGTTTAGCACTTTGTGGGCGGAAAAAATTTGTGTAGCATGTTTCTGTATTACTTAGAACATTTCTAGGGGGAGTAAAGGTTCAATTGCGCACTTTCATAAAATAAACTGCACAAATAAGGGAGAAAATATGTAGCTTACTTACTATGGAAAAAAAACTTTTATTAAAAAAAAAGTAGAAAAGAACCTTTTGTTTGGTAAAACTTTTTTAATGTCCATTTAATATATTAAATTCTACTATATTAATCTATATACTGCACTACACTCTTTTTGTGAACACCCTGTTTTTCATTTTTGCTACCTCCTTTATATATCTAAATATATATTAATAAATAAAAACCAGAACCTAAACATAATTCTCATTTAGTTGATAACCATACCAGCATAAGTATTCTTGTTTTTAACACAGAGGGAGGCAGAACTTAGAGTTCTTCCTAGTAGTTAACATCGTAGTTAGTTGATCCGATTGTTGTATTATAATACCGTAGTTAGCCGACTGAGAGCCGAAGTTTTTATCTCATCGGAGTATTCTTTAATTCCGTAGATAGCCGATCGGATCAATAGTAGCTGAAGCACTTGCTATTAAAACGTAGTTAGCCAACCGAGAGCTGAAGCATTTATCTCGTTGGATGGTAGGCTCATAGTTAAACAATTGGATTATTATTTCCCAATACCTCGTATATAGCTGAAATCCCATCTGATAAAACCCTGTAGGTAGTCATTTTAAATCGAGCTGAAGTTCCAAAAGAACTCGGTAAATATACCATTGTGTAGTGCGGATCGTAAGATCAAAACTCGTATTGTACAAACATAGAAGTTTCTTATTATTTAACCCATATTAGCATAGCTTTTGCCCAACGACTCACGAAGATACCAAGCCGCCCTGTGGAAGCAAAATATATTAAAGGAAGCAGACCTTTGATGAACCTGGACAGACTAGGCATACCTCAGCTGGAAAATAAAACTGCATTTGTATGCAATTGTATTTGAAAGATTTCAACCTAAATATTACAAAAATAATAAAAAACCAAAATGTAAAAAGTATGCAAAAATAAACCCTTTGTTCCGCGGCTTCTCAATATATCATTATCACCATGTAAAATTCTTTTGAAATCAAGATTAAGATTCCATTTTATTACTCCACTGTCCCACTGTCTACTGTAAGTAATTTATCTCTGACTTTACTTCTATCTCTATGGTATGTAAATAATGTATTCACATAACTTTATTTCTGAAGAATTTTTCGTTTTTTTTTTGCCTGTCCTTTTTTTCTTAATATAATATTTTATTCATATGTTGTTTGTTTTAAATGTAACAGAATCATCTACAATCCAAAGAGTTTTGCAAAAGTAAAGTAAAAAAAAAAAATTAAGAAAAATATTTTTTCGTATAATTTAATCTTGTTATTGTTTGTACTTTAGACTAGATATGTGGCATTAAAGTTAAGGCAAGTCAGAAGGTATTATGGTCTGTATATAACGACCATACAGTACACTATACAGTCGGAACAAATGTAGACATATTAGAAAAAAAATTGTGTATACATTCCAAAAGGTTATCGAGATTATGTATTTTACTTACATGGCCTATATTTACAACCTGTTGAGGTCAAAGGCCGAGCATATTTTAGAATTAAATAAGCTTCGATCATGTGGGCATATTATCCAATTTCCTAGAACGACACAATTGGCCCCCAAAGTAGGGCACCTCAGATTCATAAACCACTTAAAACGATAAATTATTGGCATTTCTCAACCGATTTGAAGAATCATACTACATATTGAATACGTAGGTCAAGATCTACAAAAAAAAGTGTCTATAATTATATTTTATCTCCTATGGTTTTAAAGACATTCGACTTCAAATGTTGAAATTTTGAATTTTTGTTCTTTTTGAGCCATCCAAATGAAAATGTGGAAAACACATCAATGAAAATAGGGACTTACCTAAGGAAAACAAAATATTATATTATAATCCAAAATTGGCTTGTGGACTACAGTTAAGCCAAATCGGTTAAGATCGAAAATTGAACTTTAAGCTTAAATCGATAAAAGCTTAAGATGTTATCTATTGACTAAAAAAGAACGACTACAAAATCTTTATTAGCTAAAATGCTACAGAGTTTTGGCCAATGAAAAACAATTCTGAACCACTATGCGTCAAATATTGTACAACATGTCCCAGGCAACACAACAGCTGCTGTTTGAAAACAAACATACATTTCATGACCACGTGTGTGTATCATCATATCTTTCTCTCATTGGATAAACATCCCCACTAGTAATTTTCGAATATGTGTAAAAACGGTATACCTCCATTTTTATGGGACTTTTGAAAACGACCATATGCGGAAATCTGAAAAATATTAAACCTAGCACAAAAGTTTAAAACTGTCAAAATCGCGTTTTTGTGTTTATGGAAAAATTAACCTTGTATTAATCCCTTAGAATATATAATGGATACAATTTTTGATTGCTTTCTTCGTGAATGGCATGTCTTTATTTGCACCCATTTTGAATTTTTTAAATTTTTTTAAAATAATAAGTTTTTTAAAAGTTCATACAAATCGCAAAAATATCCATTTACGTATCAAGTTTCAGAAGGGACTCAAAGTCTGCTTCATTTTATACAATTAGATGTAAAAACCCCCATCAAAAGTAATTGGATTCATAAAAATAATGTAAAGTAAAAAAGGGCTCACAGTGTGTAGCGTCCGTCACAGAAATAAAGTTTTTGTTTTTAATTTGACTAGCGCAATTTTTCTTTTTTCTCCAATTGAATTTGGTTCGTAAATAGAACTTATAGTGTGCTTTAAATTAGGCTAAAAATGTATAGATATTTATATAGCATTTTAAAGAATAATATATATAGGGAAGTGTGTAGCGTCCGTCACAGTATATATTTTTTATAAAATTATATTTATTAAATACAAAATTTACGAACACATGTCTGTCTTATTCATAAAACAACAATACTGTCTATATCCACAGTTTAAATTTAAGATATTAGGTGTTAAAAAAATGTACAGTGGGGCAAATTTGATGCTTTTGAAATTTCATTTTTTTTTATTTTTGGGACACTCTAACAGCTAGCCTCTGCATTCTTTCGACGAAAGGTAATATGTAAAAAATGTAAAACTTTAAATAAATGTTTGTATGTAGCCGTTTTGTGAAATATTAAATTATGCCCAAAAATCGCTTTTTAACCGCGAACATTAAAAGGATGGAGATGAAATTCGGTAACAAATAAAATCATTATAATCAGTTACTTACGGATCCTAAAAAAAATATGAAATGTGGCTTTTTTCCTAGAAACAAACATTGAAGTAAAAACTGTATCGTCCGTCACATAGCAACAGTTCATTTATGGATTTTGTTAAAACTGGAAATTTTAAAATATTTTATAAAAGCTGTTTTGTTTTCCTCTGATTTTTTTCTATCTTTAATGTATTTACATTTTTTTGTATTACTATGACCGATTTAATGAAAGTTACAGAAACACGTGATGAAAAAAAAGTCACTTTAATTTTTTGTAGCGTCCGTCACAGCACTTTAAAAGCAAATATCTTTTTCCTTCAAAATAAGTGTGTAAATTAACAAATGCCATTCGATAGCCTAATCGATGGGCTAATATTCTCTGAAGTCTGTGCAAAGATATCTAGTGTAGAACGACAATGGGATACATTTAAGTACAACAAAATCCGTACAAATGTATCGTCCGTCACGCAGGATTTGCCCATATGGCAAATCAATGTATGGTAGTGCATATATTATATATATTACAGAGTCTTTCCTTTTAACCCAATTCATCTGCGATGGTGTAGTGTATAAATAAACATGTATGTACTACTTATGTCAGATGTATATAAGGGATTCCAAAAAAAAAATTGCGGGAAAACTAAAAGGTTAATGTGACAAATACTGATGATGTCCGATCCTAATAATATTTTTATACCCACCATCAAAAAGAATGGGAGGTATATTGAGATTGTCATTCCGTTTGTAATTTCCTAAATATTGGCTCAAAAACGATATATATTTTGAATCCTTATGAAATTCTAAGACGATTGAGCGATGTCCGTCTGTCTGTCCGTCTGTCTGTCTGTCAGTTGAAATCACGATAATGCCTAAATGAAAGGAGCTAGCTCACTGAGACTAAGTAGAAATATTCTTCATCTCTGAGATTAATGAAATTGGGCAAAATCGGTTCACATTTGACCATAGCTCCCGTATAACCTCTTCTAGGCTAATCGCCTATTTGTTAATAAATGACAAACTATAACAGCTATGATGATAAAATTTGGTATATAGAAGTCTTTCATTAGCCCTAGGCAGAATGTAAAATTTCATCAAAATCGGTTCACATTTAGCCATAGCTCCCATACAAAAGCTTACGAAAACCGCCTAAATTTCACCCAAAATTCACTTAAATGTCAATAAATCTAAAAGTATAAAAGATACCACTAAGTTTGGTACAAGAAAGTCTTATATTAATTCCAGCCAGTGTGCAAAATTTTGTCGCAATCGTTCACTATTTGACCTAGCTCCCATATAAAAAACTTACGAAACTACAAAAATTCAAAAAGAAAAGGTGATTTATGTCCGTCTGTCCGTCAGATAAAATCGTCATAGCTCCATAACTACAAAAGCTAGTAAGATTAAATTAAGCAAAAGGAAGTCTTATGTCAATGCCAGGCAGTGCGCAAAATTTTGTGACACTCGGTCGCCATTTGACCATAGCTTCCATATAAAAAACTTATGGAAACACAAAAATACATAAAGAAAAGGTTGATTATGTCCGTCTGTCCGTCAGATAAAAGCACGATTTTACAAAAGTACTTTGGATATCTTGAAAAAGATATGTGTTGAAAATGGACAAAATCGGTTCAAATTCAGTTAGAGCTCCCATATAACCCAACCCCGGGAAACACATTATTACTGATAAATTGAATACAATTGTAATAGCTATGACGATTTAATTTAAAATAGGGAAATTTTATGCAATTTTTGATCAGTTTATCAAATTTATAGGAATCAATCCATATTTAACTTTAGCTTTCATATAAAAAACAATCACGGAAACCAAAAATTTTAGCAAAGGACAGTTAAAAGCTATTAAATTAGAAGCTATGATAGCTATGGCCACTACATTTTGCAAGAATAAGCTCTATATATATACCAGGCATTGTGTAAAATTTTGTTACAATCGGTAACATTTGGCTATGATTTTTATATGTATAACATCCCCTTTTTATATTTACAATCAAAAATATTTGGAGGTAAATTCATTATATTAAGATTGCACCTATGAAGATACATAGGCATCAATCAATGTTCAGCCCAGACTTTATATATGATGAATGCATTAGGAAGTCCTAACGAAATATATGGACCTGCCGTATTAAGCACAACGAATAGTATTTAACAACTTATTAATGTAAAACTATACCCGGTTATGAGACCGAATTTAAATCAAAGTAAATACTTGGGAAACCACAAAAATATTTTTAAATGTTGAAATAAAAAGCTACGGCAACCGATTTTAGTCCAAAGGTTTTACCGACAATACCAATTAGCTTAGCGATTTTTCAGTTTTGGTCCAGATTTTGAATTAGCTGCACCCTCGTAGATATATGAGATATGTTTCTAAATTAAACACAACTTGATGGTGGGTATATAAGATTCGGCACAGCCGAATATAACACTCTTACTTGTTAAAACTAATTTCTTTGTTTAAATGAAAACAACTGCCAAACTAAATTTGTATTTAAAATTCTGACCCATCCTAATGTGTACTTATTCTATCAGTACATATTAAGATACATCTGTATGTAATATATCAAAAATTTTAGTATTCTAAAATATTTTTATTTTTTTAAGAAATTTTCTAATTTAAGCCATTAGTTCAACAAGTTTCAAAATTAATACCTACATATATACTTGATACACACGAGTACATATATACATACATATGTATATTATGTACACATAATATATTTATAAAGGCTTTTACAAAATTATAGTTTTTATACCAAGAGATTATTTTCAAAACAAAAAAAAAGTTGAGATACATAAATGCAGGTATTAGTTTTGGGAAAATTAAGAAATCCTTTAATAACATAAATGATGCTTTGTAACTGATAACAGGGTTAAAACTTAGAAAGTGCAGGACTATTGAAAATATAACAATATTTTCTTTTTAAATAGATATAAAAGTTTAAACAGTCCTTAAAAGAAAATGAAGGCTTTAAAAAATTTCTACAATAAAATTTTATAGCTGTAACTTTTATTAAAACTTTTCAAATCTTTATTTCAAATTAAATTTTAATTTTTGAAACACAATTTTCTAACACATTTAAAGCTACAAGAAATTTTCCAACATTTACCTTTGTCTACATACAATAATGTATGTATAATAAAAGCTTAATTTAATTCAAAACCAAACTTCTATCATTTAACCACTCATTAAATGGATTTGCAGAATTAGCTTCATAAACCAAAAATAATGGCAATAAAATCCGCTTTAGCACTCACACATTCACTGGATACATCCGCCAGTGTAATTGTCGTATAAGCATCATGATGATGATCAGGGAAACCGCAAAATACTAAGACATAGACTAAAACATAGACTTAAACATAGACTAAGGCATAGACTAAGCCATATACTTTTTTTTTTTTTTTTTTTTTTTTTTTTTTTTTGGTATGGGTTTCGGAATCCTGTTTACGGATGCAAATTGGCATTCATATTCATGGCTTACGGATATGAACAGCAATCTACTATGTGAGACTCGAACTACGTCCATACTCACTAAACCATATTCCCATGCATCGACCACTCTCCCCGCGGCACTGCTGTTAGGTATTACTTCGCGGGGCTGGTTAGCGCTACGGCTATCTACATATTTGATACAGCTCTGTTATTTTCTTTGCGAATGTCTTCTTCATTCCTTAGTTGAAGGTGTATTTCACATATAAAATTTGACACTAGAGCCCATTTTTCTTTAGATTGTAGCATTAAATCTACTATATTGTTGGGATTTATAGGGTCTCCCACTTCGCTCATTATCAAGTTTCTCTGTACTTGGAATCTTGGACAGTTAAAAACTACATGCTCTGCATCTTCAGTTATTGAACACATTGGACAGTTTGGAGAATTATCTAGACCATACTTGAATAGATATCCTCTGTACCCTCCATGGCCGCTTAAGAATTGTGTTAAGTAGTAATTAACATCACCATGTTTACGTGTTATCCATTTACTAATGTTTGGAATCAGTTTGTAGGTCCATCGACCTTTTTCTGTATTTTCCCACCTTCTTTGCCATTTCACAATAGTATCATCTCTTTCAATTTGTTTTCTCTCGCGGGGGTTTTCTTCTCTATTGTTTTCCTTGGATACATAAATGCTATGTGCCTCAAAGGAAGACAAGTCAATAGGGATCATACCAGCAATTATCGCTGAAGCTTCAAGAGATATTGTTCTGTATCCGCTACAGACTCGGAGGCAACTCTGACGGAATAGTGAGATTATGTTTTTACGTGTCGTGTTTTTAATGGACCTGGCCCAAATAGGAGCTCCATACAGTAAGATCGACATTGTTACTCTAGTTAATAAGATTCTACGGCTTTGTCTTGGCCCTCCAACATTTGGCATAATTCTGCTGAGAGCATTACTAACTGCTGCGGCTTTTTTATATGCGTATTCCATATGCGCCTTAAAGTTTAGTTTATCATCAATCATAACTCCTAGGTACTTCAGAGAAGGGGATGACGTTATAATAGTCTCACCTACTTGGATATTTAATGTTTCTTTTTTCCTACGGTTACTAATTAAAACTGCTTCTGTTTTATGTTCTGCTAGTTCTAAACCGGCTTTATCTAGCCATGATTTCACAATACTAATTGTCTCGTTGGTATACATTTGAACTTCATCTAGGAATCGTGCACATACGACTATAGCTATATCGTCTGCGAATCCTATAATATTCGCCTCTTCAGGGATATTCAACTCCAGCACTCCGTTATACATTACATTCCATAGTAATGGCCCAAGTACTGAGCCCTGGGGTACTCCTGCTGAGGTTTCATATGATTTTATACCATCATCCGTATTATACCAGAGTGTTCTGTTGTTGAAATAGTCTCCTACAATTCTAATAATGTAATTTGGGACATCTAGGTTTCTTAGTGTTGACATAATAAAATTCCAGCCAGCGCTATTAAAAGCATTTTTAATATCTAAAGTAACAACCACACAGTACTTTTTATTCGCTCCTTTACCCTTTATCGCATTTTCTGCAATTGTTTTCACTTGATTTATCGCATCTATCGTCGATCTTGATTTACGAAAACCATACTGTCTGACCGAGAGTCCATTTACACTTTCCACAGCTTCTAACAGTCTATTATAAATCACTCTTTCTAGGACTTTACCTAGAGTATCCAATAGACATATTGGTCGGTACGATGACGGCTCGCCGAGGCGTTTGTTGGGCTTTGGAATTAAGACCAGTTTTTGCTTTTTCCATACTTCTGGAAATTCTCCAGTGCGAAGGCAGGAGTTAAAGACATCTGCAAATACTTGTGGATTAGCCTTAAGCGCAGTTTTAAGTGCTTTGTTCGGAATTCTATCTAAACCAGGGGCTTTCTTGTCACCAATATGGGAGCAGGTTTGGAGAACTTCTTCTTCTGTCACTTCTTCTATATCGGCTATAGGATATATCGGCATACTCTGCGTCGGCTGCCCTTTTGGAAACAATACTTCTATTATTTTTCTAAGGAGGTATGGGCATGTTACTTCTGGGGTTCTTTGGGTTCTTAACCTTGTCATAACTATGCGATATGCATTTCCCCATGGATTGGAATCAACTTCATTGCAAAGCAGTTTAAAACTTTCCTGTTTGCTTTTCCTTATAGCCTTTTGAAAGTTACGCCTAGTTTGTATGTATAGTTGACGTTTACTCTCGGAATCTTGTCGTCACTGCCCCCTTTGGAATATACGTCTTGCTTTAAGACAGGCTCTTCTTAGTTCAGCAATTTCGGAGTTCCACCAATAATTTGGTTTCCTGCGATTTGCTTGTACTTTTCTAGGCATTGATGCATCACATGCTTTTTTTAGAGCTTCAGTTATTTGTTTTCTTGTTACATCGTGTGTAGCTCCGGGTGTTAACCTGGATGAGAATTCGGCCAAGAAAGATTCTGTATCAAATTTCTCTTGGGCCCAGCCTATCGTTTGGGAACGATATTTTGATTTAGAGGGGTTGATTTCTTCGATGTTATATAATATAGCCTGGTGGTCGCTATGTGTATAGTGCTCACTTACTTTCCAATTTATATTTCTTGCCAGAGATGGGCTAGTGAACGTGATGTCAACAATAGAACCAGTTGCACCTCTTCTAAATGTTTGAATGCTTCCAGTGTTAGACAATACCAGGTCTAATTGTGAGAAAGCTTCAAGGAGTTTACGACCTCTGGCATTTGTGACTAAGCCATATACTAAGACATAGACTAAGATATAGACTAAGACATTGACTAAGACATAGACTAAGATATAGACAAAGAAATAGACTAAGACATAGACTTAGACATAGACTAAGACATAGACTAAGACATAGACTAAGACATAGACTAAGACATAGACTAAGACATAGACTAAGGCATAGACTAAGACATAAACTAAGACATAGACTAAGCCATCGACTAAGACATAGACTAAGGCATAGACTAAGACATAGACTAAGACATAGACTAAGCCATCGACTAAGACATAGACTAAGACATAGACTAAGACATAGACTAAGACATAGACTAAGACATAGACTAAGACATAGACTTAGACATAGACTAAGACATAGACTAAGACATAGACTAAGACATAGACTAAGACATATACTAAGACATAGACTAAGGCATAGACTAAGACATAAACTAAGACATAGACTAAGCCATCGACTAAGACATAGACTAAGACATAGACTAAGACATAGACTAAGACATAGACTAAGACATAGACTAAGACATAGACTAAGACATAGACTAAGACATAGACTAAGACATAGACTAAGACATAGACTAAGACATAGACTAAGACATAGACTAAGACATAGACTAAGACATAGACTAAAACATAGACTAAGACATAGACTAAGACATAGACTAAGACATAGACTAAGACATAGACTAAGACATAGACTAAGACATAGACTAAGACATAGACTAAGACATAGACTAAGACATAGACTAAGACATAGACTAAGACATAGACTAAGACATAGACTAAGACATAGACTAAGACATAGACTAAGACATAGACTAAGACATAGACTAAGACATAGACTAAGACATAGACTAAGACATAGACTAAGACATAGACTAAGACATAGACTAAGACATAGACTAAGACATAGACTAAGACATAGACTAAGACATAGACTAAGACATAGACTAAGACATAGACTAAGACATAGACTAAGACATAGACTAAGACATAGACTAAGACATAGACTAAGACATAGACTAAGACATAGACTAAGACATAGACTAAGACATAGACTAAGACATAGACATAGACTAAGACATAGACTAAGACATAGACTAAGACTAAGACATAGACTAAGACATAGACTAAGACTAAGACATAGACTAAGACATAGACTAAGACATAGACTAAGACATAGACTAAGACATAGACTAAGACATAGACTAAGACATAGACTTAGACGTAGACTAAGACATAGACTAAGACATAGACTAAGACATAGACTAAGACATAGCCTAAGACATAGACTAAGACATAGACTAAGACATAGACTAAGACATAGACTAAGACATAGACTAAGACATAGACTAAGACATAGACTAAGACATAGCCTAAGACATAGACTAAGACATAGACTAAGACATAGACTAAGACATAGACTAAGACATAGACTAAGACATAGACTAAGACATAGACAAAGACATAGACTAAGACATAGACTAAGACATAGACTAAGACATAGACTAAGACATAGACTAAGACATAGACTAAGACATAGACTAAGCCATAGACTAAGACATAGACTAAGACATAGACTAAGCCATAGACTAAGCCATAGACTAAGACATAGACTAAGACATAGACTAAGACATAGACTAAGACATAGACTAAGACATAGACTTAGACATAGACTAAGACATAGACTAAGACATAGACTAAGACATAGACTAAGACATAGACTAAGACATAGACTAAGACATAGACTAAGACATAGACTAAGACATAGACTAAGACATAGACTAAGACATAGACTAAGACATAGACATAAACATAAACATAGACATAGACTAAGACATAGACTAAGACATAGACTAAGACTAAGACATAGACTAAGACATAGACTAAGACTAAGACATAGACTAAGACATAGACTAAGACATAGACTAAGACATAGACTAAGACATAGACTAAGACATAGACTTAGACGTAGACTAAGACATAGACTAAGACATAGACTAAGACATAGACTAAGACATAGCCTAAGACATAGACTAAGACATAGACTAAGACATAGACTAAGACATAGACTAAGACATAGACTAAGACATAGACTAAGACTTAGACTAAGACATAGCCTAAGACATAGACTAAGACATAGACTAAGACATAGACTAAGACATAGACTAAGACATAGACTAAGACATAGACTAAGACATAGACTAAGACATAGACTAAGACATAGACTAAGACATAGACTAAGACATAGACTAAGACATAGACTAAGACATAGACTAAGACATAGACTAAGCCATAGACTAAGACATAGACTAAGACATAGACTAAGCCATAGACTAAGCCATAGACTAAGACATAGACTAAGACATAGACTAAGACATAGACTAAGACATAGACTAAGACATAGACTTAGACATAGACTAAGACATAGACTAAGACATAGACTAAGACATAGACTAAGACATAGACTAAGACATAGACTAAGACATAGACTAAGACATAGACTAAGACATAGACTAAGACATAGAGTAAGATATAGACTAAGACATAGACTAAGACATAGACTAAGACATAGACTAAGACATAGACTAAGACATAGACTAAGACATAGACTAAGACATAGACTAAGACATAGACTAAGACATAGACTAAGACATAGACTAAGACATAGACTAAGACATAGACTAAGACATAGACTAAGACATAGACTAAGACATAGACTAAGACATAGACTAAGACATAGACTAAGACATAGACTAAGACATAGACTAAGACATAGACTAAGACATAGACTAAGACATAGACTAAGACATAGACTAAGACATAGACTAAGACATAGACTAAGACATAGACTAAGACATAGACTAAGACATAGACTAAGACATAGACTAAGACATAGACTAAGACATAGACTAAGACATAGACTAAGACATAGACTAAGACATAGACTAAGACATAGACTAAGACATAGACTAAGACATAGACTAAGACATAGACTAAGACATAGACTAAGACATAGACTAAGACATAGACTAAGACATAGACTAAGACATAGACTAAGACATAGACTAAGACATAGACTAAGACATAGACTAAGACATAGACTAAGACATAGACTAAGACATAGACTAAGACATAGACTAAGACATAGACTAAGACATAGACTAAGACATAGACTAAGACATAGACTAAGACATAGACTAAGACATAGACTAAGACATATACTAAGACATAGACTAAGACATAGACTAAGACATAGACTAAGACATAGACTAAGACATAGACTAAGACATAGACTAAGACATAGACTAAGACATAGACTAAGACATAGACTAAGACATAGACTAAGACATAGACTAAGACATAGACTAAGACATAGACTAAGACATAGACTAAGACTAAGATATAGACTAAGACATAGACTAAGACATAGACTAAGACATAGACTAAGACATAGACTTAGACTTAGACGTAGACTAAGACATAGACTAAGACATAGACTAAGACATAGACTAAGACATAGACTAAGACATAGACTAAGACATAGACTAAGACATAGACTAAGACATAGACTAAGACATAGACTAAGACATAGACTAAGATATAGGCTGAGACATAGACTAAGACATAGACTAAGACATAGACTAAGACATAGACTAAGACATAGACTAAGACATAGACTAAGACATAGACTAAGACATAGACTAAGACATAGACTAAGACATAGACTAAGACATAGACTAGGACATAGACTAAGACATAGACTAAGACATAGACTAAGACATAGACTAAGACATAGACTAAGACATAGACTAAGACATAGACTAAGACATAGACTAAGACATAGACTAAGACATAGACTAAGACATAGACTAAGACATAGACTAAGACATAGACTAAGACATAGACTAAGACATAGACTAAGACATAGACTAAGACATAGACTAAGACATAGACTAAGACATAGACTAAGACATAGACTAAGACATAGACTAAGACATAGACTAAGACATAGACTAAGACATAGACTAAGACATAGACTAAGACATAGACTAAGACATAGACTAAGACATAGACTAAGACATAGACTAAGACATAGACTAAGACATAGACTAAGACATAGACTAAGACATAGACTAAGACATAGACTAAGACATAGACTAAGACATATACTAAGACATAGACTAAGACATAGACTAAGACATAGACTAAGACATAGACTAAGACATAGACTAAGACATAGACTAAGACATAGACTAAGACATAGACTAAGACATAGACTAAGACATAGACTAAGACATAGACTAAGACATAGACTAAGACATAGACTAAGACTAAGACATAGACTAAGACATAGACTAAGACATAGACTAAGACATAGACTAAGACATAGACTTAGACTTAGACGTAGACTAAGACATAGACTAAGACATAGACTAAGACATAGACTAAGACATAGACTAAGACATAGACTAAGACATAGACTAAGACATAGACTAAGACATAGACTAAGACATAGACTAAGACATAGACTAAGATATAGGCTGAGACATAGACTAAGACATAGACTAAGACATAGACTAAGACATAGACTAAGACATAGACTAAGACATAGACTAAGACATAGACTAAGACATAGACTAAGACATAGACTAAGACATAGACTAAGACATAGACTAAGCCATAGACTAAGACATAGACTAAGACATAGACTAAGCCATAGACTAAGCCATAGACTAAGACATAGACTAAGACATAGACTAAGACATAGACTAAGACATAGACTAAGACATAGACTTAGACATAGACTAAGACATAGACTAAGACATAGACTAAGACATAGACTAAGACATAGACTAAGACATAGACTAAGACATAGACTAAGACATAGACTAAGACATAGACTAAGACATAGAGTAAGATATAGACTAAGACATAGACTAAGACATAGACTAAGACATAGACTAAGACATAGACTAAGACATAGACTAAGACATAGACTAAGACATAGACTAAGACATAGACTAAGACATAGACTAAGACATAGACTAAGACATAGACTAAGACATAGACTAAGACATAGACTAAGACATAGACTAAGACATAGACTAAGACATAGACTAAGACATAGACTAAGACATAGACTAAGACATAGACTAAGACATAGACTAAGACATAGACTAAGACATAGACTAAGACATAGACTAAGACATAGACTAAGACATAGACTAAGACATAGACTAAGACATAGACTAAGACATAGACTAAGACATAGACTAAGACATAGACTAAGACATAGACTAAGACATAGACTAAGACATAGACTAAGACATAGACTAAGACATAGACTAAGACATAGACTAAGACATAGACTAAGACATAGACTAAGACATAGACTAAGACATAGACTAAGACATAGACTAAGACATAGACTAAGACATAGACTAAGACATAGACTAAGACATAGACTAAGACATAGACTAAGACATAGACTAAGACATAGACTAAGACATAGACTAAGACATAGACTAAGACATAGACTAAGACATAGACTAAGACATAGACTAAGACATAGACTAAGACATAGACTAAGACATAGACTAAGACATAGACTAAGACATATACTAAGACATAGACTAAGACATAGACTAAGACATAGACTAAGACATAGACTAAGACATAGACTAAGACATAGACTAAGACATAGACTAAGACATAGACTAAGACATAGACTAAGACATAGACTAAGACATAGACTAAGACATAGACTAAGACATAGACTAAGACATAGACTAAGACTAAGACATAGACTAAGACATAGACTAAGACATAGACTAAGACATAGACTAAGACATAGACTTAGACTTAGACGTAGACTAAGACATAGACTAAGACATAGACTAAGACATAGACTAAGACATAGACTAAGACATAGACTAAGACATAGACTAAGACATAGACTAAGACATAGACTAAGACATAGACTAAGACATAGACTAAGATATAGGCTGAGACATAGACTAAGACATAGACTAAGACATAGACTAAGACATAGACTAAGACATAGACTAAGACATAGACTAAGACATAGACTAAGACATAGACTAAGACATAGACTAAGACATAGACTAAGACATAGACTAGGACATAGACTAAGACATAGACTAAGACATAGACTAAGACATAGACTAAGACATAGACTAAGACATAGACTAAGACATAGACTAAGACATAGACTAAGACATAGACTAAGACATAGACTAAGACATAGACTAAGACATAGACTAAGACATAGACTAAGACTAAGACATAGACTAAGACATAGACTAAGACATAGACTAAGACATAGACTTAGACTTAGACGTAGACTAAGACATAGACTAAGACATAGACTAAGACATAGACTAAGACATAGACTAAGACATAGACTAAGACATAGACTAAGACATAGACTAAGACATAGACTAAGACATAGACTAAGACATAGACTAAGACATAGACTAAGACATAGACTAAGACATAGACTAAGACATAGACTAAGACATAGACTAAGACATAGACTAAGACATAGACTAAGACATAGACTAAGACATAGACTAAGACATAGACTAAGACATAGACTAAGACATAGACTAAGACATAGACTAAGACATAGACTAAGACATAGACTAAGACATAGACTAAGACATAGACTAAGACATAGACTAAGACATAGACTAAGACATAGACTAAGACATAGACTAAGACATAGACATAAACATAGACATAGACTAAGACATAGACTAAGACATAGACTAAGACTAAGACATAGACTAAGACATAGACTAAGACTAAGACATAGACTAAGACATAGACTAAGACATAGACTAAGACATAGACTAAGACATAGACTAAGACATAGACTTAGACGTAGACTAAGACATAGACTAAGACATAGACTAAGACATAGACTAAGACATAGCCTAAGACATAGACTAAGACATAGACTAAGACATAGACTAAGACATAGACTAAGACATAGACTAAGACATAGACTAAGACATAGACTAAGACATAGCCTAAGACATAGACTAAGACATAGACTAAGACATAGACTAAGACATAGACTAAGACATAGACTAAGACATAGACTAAGACATAGACTAAGACATAGACTAAGACATAGACTAAGACATAGACTAAGACATAGACTAAGACATAGACTAAGACATAGACTAAGACATAGACTAAGCCATAGACTAAGACATAGACTAAGACATAGACTAAGCCATAGACTAAGCCATAGACTAAGACATAGACTAAGACATAGACTAAGACATAGACTAAGACATAGACTAAGACATAGACTTAGACATAGACTAAGACATAGACTAAGACATAGACTAAGACATAGACTAAGACATAGACTAAGACATAGACTAAGACATAGACTAAGACATAGACTAAGACATAGACTAAGACATAGACATAAACATAGACATAGACTAAGACATAGACTAAGACATAGACTAAGACTAAGACATAGACTAAGACATAGACTAAGACTAAGACATAGACTAAGACATAGACTAAGACATAGACTAAGACATAGACTAAGACATAGACTAAGACATAGACTAAGACATAGACTTAGACGTAGACTAAGACATAGACTAAGACATAGACTAAGACATAGACTAAGACATAGCCTAAGACATAGACTAAGACATAGACTAAGACATAGACTAAGACATAGACTAAGACATAGACTAAGACATAGACTAAGACATAGACTAAGACATAGACTAAGACATAGACTAAGACATAGCCTAAGACATAGACTAAGACATAGACTAAGACATAGACTAAGACATAGACTAAGACATAGACTAAGACATAGACTAAGACATAGACTAAGACATAGACATAGACATAGACATAGACTAAGACATAGACTAAGACATAGACTAAGACATAGACTAAGACATAGACTAAGACATAGACTAAGACATAGACTAAGCCATAGACTAAGACATAGACTAAGACATAGACTAAGCCATAGACTAAGCCATAGACTAAGACATAGACTAAGACATAGACTAAGACATAGACTAAGACATAGACTAAGACATAGACTTAGACATAGACTAAGACATAGACTAAGACATAGACTAAGACATAGACTAAGACATAGACTAAGACATAGACTAAGACATAGACTAAGACATAGACTAAGACATAGACTAAGACATAGACTAAGACATAGACTAAGACATAGACTAAGACATAGACTAAGACATAGACTAAGACATAGACTAAGACATAGACTAAGACATAGACTAAGACATAGACTAAGACATAGACTAAGACATAGACTAAGACATAGACTAAGACATAGACTAAGACATAGACTAAGACATAGACTAAGACATAGAGTAAGACATAGACTAAGACATAGACTAAGACATAGACTAAGACATAGACTAAGACATAGACTAAGACATAGACTAAGACATAGACTAAGACATAGACTAAGACATAGACTAAGACATAGACTAAGACATAGACTAAGACATAGACTAAGACATAGACTAAGACATAGACTAAGACATAGACTAAGACATAGACTAAGACATAGACTAAGACATAGACTAAGACATAGACTAAGACATAGACTAAGACATAGACTAAGACATAGACTAAGACATAGACTAAGACATAGACTAAGACATAGACTAAGACATAGACTAAGACATAGACTAAGACATAGACTAAGACATAGACTAAGACATAGACTAAGACATAGACTAAGACATAGACTAAGACATAGACTAAGACATAGACTAAGACATAGACTAAGACATAGACTAAGACATAGACTAAGACATAGACTAAGACATAGACTAAGACATAGACATAGACATAGACTAAGACTAAGACATAGACTAAGACATAGACTAAGACATAGACTAAGACATAGACTAAGACATAGACTTAGACTTAGACGTAGACTAAGACATAGACTAAGACATAGACTAAGACATAGACTAAGACATAGACTAAGACATAGACTAAGACATAGACTAAGACATAGACTAAGACATAGACTAAGACATAGACTAAGACATAGACTAAGATATAGGCTGAGACATAGACTAAGACATAGACTAAGACATAGACTAAGACATAGACTAAGACATAGACTTAGACATAGACTAAGACATAGACTAAGACATAGACTAAGACATAGACTAAGACATAGACTAAGACATAGACTAAGACATAGACTAAGACATAGACTAAGACATAGACTAAGAAATAGACTAAGACATAGACTAAGACATAGACTAAGACATAGACTAAGACATAGACTAAGACATAGACTAAGACATAGACTAAGACTAAGACATAGACTAAGACATAGACTAAGACATAGACTAAGACATAGACTAAGACATAGACTTAGACTTAGACGTAGACTAAGACATAGACTAAGACATAGACTAAGACATAGACTAAGACATAGACTAAGACATATACTAAGACATAGACTAAGACATAGACTAAGACATAGACTAAGATATAGGCTGAGACATAGACTAAGACATAGACTCAGACATAGACTAAGACATAGACTATGACATAGACTAAGACATAGACTAAGACATAGACTAAGACATAGACTAAGACATAGACTAAGTCATAGACTAAGACATAGACTAAGACATAGACTAAGACATAGACTAAAACATAGACTAAGACATAGACTAAGACATAGACTAAGACATAGACTAAGACATAGACTAAGACATAGACTAAGACATAGACTAAGACATAGACTAAGACATAGACTAAGACATAGACTAAGACATAGACTAAGACATAGACTAAGACATAGACTAAGACATAGACTAAGACATAGACTAAGACATAGACTAAGACATAGACTAAGACATAGACTAAGACATAGACTAAGACATAGACTAAGACATAGACTAAGACATAGACTAAGACATAGACTAAGACATAGACTAAGACATAGACTAAGACATAGACTAAGACATAGACTAAGACATAGACTAAGACTAAGACATAGACTAAGACATAGACTAAGACATAGACTAAGACATAGACTTAGACTTAGACGTAGACTAAGACATAGACTAAGACATAGACTAAGACATAGACTAAGACATAGACTAAGACATAGACTAAGACATAGACTAAGACATAGACTAAGACATAGACTAAGACATAGACTAAGATATAGGCTGAGACATAGACTAAGACATAGACTCAGACATAGACTAAGACATAGACTATGACATAGACTAAGACATAGACTAAGACATAGACTAAGACATAGACTAAGACATAGACTAAGTCATAGACTAAGACATAGACTAAGACATAGACTAAGACATAGACTAAAACATAGACTAAGACATAGACTAAGACATAGACTAAGACATAGACTAAGACATAGACTAAGACATAGACTAAGACATAGACTAAGACATAGACTAAGACATAGACTAAGACATAGACTAAGACATAGACTAAGACATAGACTAAGACATAGACTAAGACATAGACTAAGACATAGACTAAGACATAGACTAAGACATAGACTTAGACATAGACTAAGCCATAGACTAAGGCATAGACTAAGACATAGACTAAGACATAGACTAAGCCATAGACTAAGCCATAGACTAAGACATAGACTAAGGCATAGACTAAGACATAGACTAAGACATAGACTAAGCCATAGACTAAGCCATAGACTAAGACATAGACTAAGACATAGACCAAGACATAGACTAAGACATAGACTAAGACATAGACTAAGACATAGACTAAGACATAGACCAAGACATAGACTAAGACATAGACTAAGACATAGACTAAGACATAGACTAAGACATAGACTAAGACATAGACTAAGACATAGACTAAGGCATAGACTAAGCCATAGACTAAGGCATAGACTAAGACATAGACTAGGACATAGACTAAGACATAGACTAAGACATAGACTAAGCCATAGACTAAGGCATAGACTAAGACATAGACTAAGACATAGACTAAGCCATAGACTAAGCCATAGACTAAGACATAGACTAAGACATAGACTAAGACATAGACTAAGACATATACTAAGACATAGACTAAGACTAAGACATAGACTAAGACATAGACTAAGACATAGACTAAGACATAGACTAAGACATAGACTAAGACATAGACTAAGACATAGACTTAAACTAAGGCATAGACTCATATATAAAAGCACCTTTTCCATTTCATATTTCTGGTTTCTCTGATCATAATTACACTCAGTCTAAGCATGCATGAATATGATAAAAGTTTTAAATTTAGTTTATGAGACAAGTTAATAGACGGCGAGTGATATAAATTAATGCGATAATGTGTTTAACACAAAAAATCCGACACGATAAATAAATGTTGGCTGCAATTAATGGAGTTGGTGTTTAAAATTTGTAGTGCATAATTTGAATAGACTTAGTAAGTATTTTTATACCCACCATTAAATAGACTGGAGGCTGCGTTATCGTTGTTTGGAATATTCACTAACGAAAGACAATACACTTTCTTCTAAACATATCATATTTTGCAAAAATTTTCAATATTTTTATATGAATTTCGGATCTTAAGGAAAAAATATATTCAGGATTACTTCGAAAGTTTACATTTTCGTTAAACCGTATTAGAAAGTTATGCGTTGCATTCATTTACACAGACTTGTTAAACCCTTTCCACATTGCTATTGTAGTGTTTAAAATGCTTTCAGAAATATTTAGAATCATTAACAAAGCGATTATTGTTTCTCTAATTAACTTGAACAACTTCAGTTAAAGGCTACTACTGCTAAGATTCAAAATTAACAGCTTTCTATTGGGTAATATATCCATTAATACTAGAAATCTAATCCTTGAGAAGAAAACCCAAAATAAGAAACTTTTCAAAACTATATTTGTCTATAGATTTCTACTATCATCTTCATTTAGTTCACTTTGCTTTACTTTACCAATCAGTGCTGCCAGATTTAGAGTTTTGAAATCGAAAATTGGGTATATTTAACATAAATAGATAACTGATATTCTTTTAACTTGAACCATCATTCAGGGGATAACCCCAATTCATGCTAAGCATTGTGTTGGAAGTAGAAAAATAGGTTATAGGAGATTGAGGGAGTAGTGTTTGTGGGTATTAGACTTAAATTTTCCTACATCATATATGGAAGGGAAGACTTCTGCTGGTAGGTTGTTACACATACGAACTGTGCGGCTAAAGAACAGATTTTCTCTTTAATACATTGTGCGACCTTTTGTACAGTCGACCACAAATGTATGTGCTCTAGAAGAAAAACGCGTTTCCGCAGAAATACGCGGTTCTTAGGAACAAGATTCCTAATATTTTCAGAACACATGCCATTGTCGTAGCGATAGAACAGAGAGATACATTCCACATTGCGACTTAAGAAAAACTTGTAAAGTTGTTGATGCATATTTAACAAAAAAGTTGGGTTTGACCGACTATGGCTATTCTGTGTTATAGAAGAATAATCGAAAATCTCCCGCTGACCAAATAGGTAGTAGTGTTTTAATACTTTGAACTAACACTCGCCAAGTCTCGATGTCAAGTGGTATCCTTTCCAAGGCCCACAGTGGGGGTAAATGTTAGACTGTGCCTCAACGGTGCACTGGCGGTTACATCAAAGCCTTCACCAGTGCTCTCATGTTACTGGGAGCTATGACGTGAGCGACCTCACTTCCCTTATACTCGAGGGAATTTAAGCAAGGGGATGTTGGATGCCAAACAACGGTACTGATTGGTCTTAATTAAGTAGACCAGACTTATCTTGGTACCTCCTCGTGATGTCGCAAGGTTAACTACGTAAGTACCCCTGTAGTGAGCTAACATGTATTGCGAGTTCTTCCATAAAAACTATAAAAATATATTGGTTAAGTCGTCGGGATTGTAACCACTCCTGGAAAAAAACAATCTTCTACTTATGTGATATTGGAAGATCCTTGCCAATGTCTCGCTTGAGTCGGAATCGGAACTTGAGTTCGCTGTTCTCAACTTCAGTCGGTATCTCCCCGAAGGTCTCTGGCTCTTGCAGTCGAAGATAGCCAGAATAATCAGTCTAACTCTACCGGTTCCAATGATGCCACTTAGTTGTCAGAAGTTCTCTCGCCTCCAAGTCAGGATAAGTCTAGATCCCTTCTAAGATTTCTGGCATCTGGAAAATTAATCTGGTCTGATTCCGGAAGCTCAATAATGACGGACCTAGAAGAGATGATGGGGGCTAACGGATGATCTAGACTTCTTTCATACCAACGGAGCCACACAGATTTTTGCAGATGTCACGCATGAGTCGGAATCGGAACTTGAGGTCGCTGTTATCTGAACTCCCGACCTGTCTTAGTCGGGATCTCCTCAAGATCTTGGGCTCTTGTGATCGGAGAGATGATCGGTCTAACTCTACTGGTTTTACTGATGCTTGCTTCTGAGTCAGGATAAAATGAGATACCCTCTGAGATCTCTTGCTTCTGTGACTTCTTCTGACTTTACCGAAAATATGGACTCTACTCAGATCTCAGAGATTGTCTCGCTGGCTTCTGTTATAGAAACTGTTAACATTATGATACCGACACCATTTCAAGAGACACCATTTCGAGATCAAGTCAAGGAGAGTCAAGCTCATCAGTTTCCAGACTCGCCTTCACCTCCAAAGGAACAGTTAGTTCGGCGAGACTCTGTGGTAGCTGAACCGACACCGTAAAATCTAAAGCCTTGCAGAACTAAATTTGATAGTGCGAAAAGAGGCACATACATATGTCCCAGAAGTATCGTACACTGCTCCAAGTAAATGAGAAGTAGAAGCTGAAGAAACATCAGTAGAGTGTAGCAAAACTCGACAGAACGTAAGGCTCAACTAAGAAAATCTTTTGCATCTCTTCAAGTTTTATCAAACCGGGGGGAACCTGGTAACCCTCTAGAGCCCACTAGAGGTCCTGTTAAGAAACCAGAGGATCCTCACAAGATGAACACAAAGGACCTTCAACTGATATGCTAATAAATGGAGCTATAAAGGTAAGCAAGGTAAGAGGTTGTGACTCTCTAGGCTCTTATATGGATCCTCGAAATGAGAGCGAAAAAGAGGTCATGGTATGGCGATGAACAGCGTTTCACTTCTAAAAAGATCAAGAAGGCAGTGAGTCATGACATAGTTTGGAAGACTCTCACCAAAGACTCTATAATATAAAGATGTTGCACTTCCATACATTGGTATGCCACATGGTCGTTTTGAAAAGTTCCATAAAAAAGAGAGTGTACTGCTTTTACTCAAATTCGAAAACAACTAATGAGGGCGATTATCCAATGAGAGAAAGCTTTATTGTCTTTGGCTTAACTTTATGAAGCTTTTATTATAAATGATTGATCAATTTCGACAAAAGCCTTAAGGACAGCTTTTAAGATTTATGATGGTATACCGTTAACTTCTATTGATTAGATTTTCTTTAGAAAGCGTTAATGACTTTTAACAAAAGTTCTTCTGTAAAAATGATGGTCTCTTCGGCAACTACGGTAATGATTTGTTCTTTCTTAACATTTTTCCAGCCTTAAATCAATACAAATCCCTTACAGAATACAAAATTTCCAAAAAAATCAAAAAGCATCCGGCAGCCCAGTTCCCATTTGCTGCTGCATTTAATACGCAACTCATATTGATTGCTTGCCGACTGACTGGAAACGTCGTTAAGCCTTAATTAAAAACGAAGTTTTTCCTAGTGTTTCTTTTTGTTTGTTTATTTGGTTGAGTTGCATTTTTTCCAGTTACAGTTACTTGTTTCCTACAAACATTTCGTTTTTTTTTATTCGCAACTACAAATTTACTTGATGTTGCTTGAGTTTGTTTCTTTTTTATTCTGCTCAGTTTCAGTTAAATTTCAAAGTGACAGCTGTCGGAAGGTATGAAAAAAAAGAACATTCTACCAAGTGTCGGTTACGCTTTACTGAGTCGGCTAATTTAAATGCATTATTAAATTGAAAACGAAAACAAAAAAATGTTAAACAAAAATTAAGAATGAAAATGGAATGTGCGGACCATGAGTTTAAGAAAATAAGAATCAAAAGGGTCTTTATGTTGTCATAGTTTTGGAAGGGGATACAAATAAGAATCTTATATATACAAATGTATACGTACATATGTACCCAGTAAAACTTTTCATTACCAAATAATGAGTTAAACAGTTAAACTATTGAACACGAACTACTTACTCATTCGCTGTTTAAGTCATTACATTAACATGGGGATGTCATTGGAGGTAAGTACTTACCAATTGCAGGAAAGTAATGACTTGGGTAAGCAATTTGAAAGCAACAACAGCAGCAGCAACAACTTTTTTGTTGTTGTTTTATTAAAAACATATATTTTTAAACGAAATACAAAATTTTTTTATGATCCCATGGGGGCTCGAACCCAGACCCTCCGACTGCTAGGCAGAGACTCTTCCACTGAGCTACTTCATATGTTGAAAGCTTAGCAGCTTATAATTAATATAAACAATTTTTATTTTTAGATCCAAAATCATGTGAAAATAACTTTGTTTTTCCTTGCTTTTTTTTTTGCTTTGTTGTAATTTTTGGAAAAATATTTTTATACGATTTTTTGTAATTATTTTAAAACTTTTTTAAAATTATTTTAAAACTTAAACAATTTAAATCTTCTTTTTTGTATAAGTTTTTACATAAGATTGACTCTTATTTACTTAAATGTTACAACCTGTTAAGGTCAAAGTCAGAGCATATTTTAGAATTCCATGGATTTCGATCTTGTGCGAATATTCTTTTTTTTTATAGGCCAAGCTTTGAAAAATGTTCCTCTACTTGGTCTTTCTATCGAAGTTTCGGACATCCTCCTCTAATATTAAGTAGTGGGACATTTCAATTCTAATTTTATCCTCTTCATTTTATTTTTTTTCAAGAGAGTGTTACTAGCCCGTAATCCTAACCCATTTTTATCGATCTTATGGGACAACTCTCTGAACATGTTAACTCACAATATTAATGGGTGTTAAACTAGCTCCCCGGGTGATATCATGAGGAGGTGTGTGTCCACAGTTGAGATGAAGGATGACCCAGATAAGTTGGGCTTACCAAATTAAGGCCAATTAGAATCGTTTTTGGTATTCAACATCCCCTACATAAGCAAAATTGACTCATGATGTTATTTTTTCACTAACGTGAGTTAGTTTTACAATTTTTTTTTTACAGAAGATAATATTTAAGTTCTTAAAATTCAAAAATCATTTAAAAAAACTCTTTTAATAAAAACAAAACTTAAAAAAATTGTTGCCCTTGGTGGGATTTGAACCGGGGCCATTCAGTTTAAATTACCATCTTAATTACAAATAAGTACTTCTGTAATAACTTATTATTTATTCGGGTGGTATGTTGTAGTCGTTACAAGGTAACCAGTTATCAGAGTACTTGCCATTACCAAAGTTTTGCTGGGTATGTTTTGAATACGTGTAAAAACTGACTCTGGATAAATGTTTAACAGAAAAATTGATTCATTCACCTCTATCTGGCTTTATCTATCATAATTAATGAGAAAAAGCTTTTTATATACAAATTTCAAAAAAGTAAATTTTTAGTATTAAAGATGGTGGCACAAAATTTTGTTATCTTGGCTCTATCTATCATATTTAACAAGAAAATCGAGTTTAAAATAATATTATATAAAAATTAAAAAAAAAAATAATGTTTGGTATGAAAAATTAGTGATCACAGACTTTTGTTATTTTGGCTGTCTCTATCATAATTATCGAGAAAATCGAGTTTAAAGCTTTATTTATAAAAATGGCATGAAAAATTAGTGATAACAAAATTATATTATTTTGGCTCTGTCTATCATAATTAACGCGAAAATCGAGTGTAAATTTTTAATAAAGAATTAAAAAATTTCGTTATTTTGGCTGTATCTATCATAATTCACGAAAAAATCAAGTTTGAAGTTTTCCATATAAAAATTTAAAAAAATATTGATTTTTCGTATGAGAAATGTGTAATCGCAAAATTTCGTTATTTTGGTTCTATCTATCATAAATAACAAGAAAAACTTCTTTAGTTGTTGGTCCGTATTTGGCCTTAGTAGTGAGGGGTATTAAATTGTCGGGCTTGACCGAAAATAGCTTTTTATACCCACCATCAAAAAGAATGGGGATATATTGAGATTGTCATTCCGTTTGTAATTTCCTTAATATTGGCTCAAAAACCAAAAGGGATATATATTCTGAATCCTTATGAAATTCTAAGACGACTATGCTGTGTCCGTCTGTCCGTTCGTATGTCTGTCTGATGTCGGCACAATTGGACCTGAACGAAAAAAAAAGTAGGTCACTGAAATTTGACAAATATTTTCTTGATTTCTTAAAAATTATTTTTTTTTTTAAATTTGTGAAATTTTGGTATTATTTAAAATTGGGCGAAATCGGTTCACATTTAACCATTGCCATTAGGTAGGAGCGAAAAACATCTTTCAACGAAATTCGACACGCCTGGATTAAAAAATCGATGCTCTACATCTCAAGGTGATCAGAAAAAAAAATTTGTCTTCCTAGGTCAATGTCCTAAGGTGGGGCACAGGACATTTAATTCTAGGACCCATTTGTATGTGGGAAATTGGGAGTTTTTCGGTTTTTAGTAAATTTCAACCAATAAATTTATGTTTTTGGCAAAACGATTAATTAAATGTAAAGGGTGTCCCAACTAGAGCGCAATTTTAAAATTTTAAATAAAACACAGATATTAAAAAAAATCGTAAATTTTATTACATCGTAAATAGACAGAATAAGGTTATGTATGGAACAAGATTTGAGGCCCTATGCTCCACTGGAAGTCAAGGATAACAGAAGAAGAAGAATGTAACAAGATATCATGCAGATGGCCGCCACGACTTTGCTGGCACATACGCGATCTTTTAATGAAATTTTCAATGACCTTTTTGCATAAATGCTGAGGTATTTCATTAATGCAGCGTCTAATTTCCTGTTTTATGGATTGAGTCGTCGTCAATTTATTCGCGCAAACCATCGACTATAAAAAACCCCAAAGAAAAAAATCTATAGGTGTTAAATCGCACGATATACGCGGCCAATCGTGGCCTCCAAAACGCGAAATAACACGACTGCGAAATGACTACTGTAGCAATTAAATTGTTTCTCTGACTGTATGACATGTGGCGCCTTCTTGTTGAAACAACATAACCTCCACATTCATTTCTTCAATTATAGGCAAGAAAAAAATCATTTCACGATACCGAACACCATTGACTGTTTACGCTTGACCTGCCTCATTTTTATAAAAAAAGGTCCAATGATTCCTCCAGCCCAAAAACCACACCACACAGTGATACGTTGAGGATGCATTTGTTTCTCGTGAATCACTCGAGGATTTTTCTCACCCCAAATGTGACAATTCTGCCTATTGACGAAGTCATCAAGGTGGAAATGGGCCTCGTCACTGAAGATGATTTTATCGGAAAAATCAGCATTTTCATGTTGTCTCTCCAATACCCAATTAACGAACAGGCCGCGGCGGCCATCTACACGATATCTTGTTCCTTACACAACCTCATTTTGTCTACTTTACGATATAAAGAGTGTTCAAAAAAAATATGCATTTACTATTTTAGACAAAATTTATCCATAGTGCAAGAAATAATTTATTTTTTGATCAAGTTAGTTTCTATAGATATGTCAGATACTATTATTTTAGTAATTATTAAAAAAAAAAAGTTCGTGAAAATATAATTAAAACTTTTCAAAAAAATCCGTCATGGACTTTTAAAAAAATAGCTAAAAATTTGAAAGTTGACCCTCGAACGGTTTCTAATGCCATCAGACGGTATAAGGAAAACCTGAGCATTGAAAGAAAACCTGGATCAGGTAGGAAAAAAGGTCCTACAGATATTGGTAAGGCAAAAGAAGTCGAGCGACTCTTTCGAAGAGCGCCTAACACTTCTTTAGGAAAAGCAGCTCGTATGGTGAAATGTTCTACGAATTTTGCACATAGAGTCAAAGCTTATGCTGGACTGAAGACATACAAAGTCCAAAAGGTTCCAGATCGCAATGCTATAAAGAACTTAGAAGCAAAAAAACGAGCGAAAAAATTGAAGTCTGATCTTATAAAAAAATACACCTGTTGTGTGATGGATGATGAAACATACGTACTGGCAGACTTTTCCCAACTTCCTGGTCAAGATTTTTATGTTGCTGATAAACGGGGCAATGTTCGGCAAGAGTTTCGCACAAAAAAACAAACAAAATTCCCTAAGAAGTTTCTCGTGTGGCAAGCTATTTGCAGTTGTAGCAAAAGAAGTAAATTATTTGTGGCATCTGGCACAATAAACACAGAAATATATATAAAAGAGTGCCTACAAAAACGGTTGTTACCCTTTTTAAGAGAGCACAGAGTGACTACATTTTTTTGGCCCGATTTGGCATCATGCCATTATGGAAAAAAGGCACAAAGAATAATGTCATTTTTGTACCACGAGAGGCAAATCCACCTAACTGACCAGAACTTCGGCCTGTGGAAAGGTATTGGGCTCTGGTAAAAAAGGAATTGAAGAACACAGGAAAGATTTCCAAGAACATGTCCGATTTTAAGCGCAGGTGGAACACATGCTCCAAAAAGGTATCAGAAGCAACTGTAAAATCTTTAATGGAAGGGTTTCCGAAAAAAGTCGATAATTTTGCAAAACCCGAGTACTAAGTAAATGCCAAATGATTTTGTATAATATGTCATTATATTTGCGTATTTTGTAGAGTTTTTATATTAAACGGTTTGATTTTTATTTAAGAAAATCCAACTACAAATTTTATTTAGAGCACGCTTTAATAAAGTTTTACGATTTTTTTCATACCCACCATCAAAAAGAATGGGGGGTATATTGAGATTGTCATTACGATATATATTTTGAATCCTTATGAAATCCTAAGACGATTGAGCTATGTCCGTCTGTCTGTCCGTCTGTCTGTCTGTCTGTCTGTTGAAATCACGATAACGCCTAAACAAAAGGAGCTAGCTCACTGAAACTTAGTAAAAATATTCTTCATCTCTGAGAAAATTTGGTTTTGAAATTGGGCAAAATCGGTTCACATTTGACCATAGCTCCCGTATAACCTCGTCTATACTAATCGCTTATTTGTTAATATATGCCACATTATAGCAGCTATGATGAAAAAGTTTGGTATATAGAAGTCTTACATAAGCCCTAGGCAGCGTGTAAAATTTCATCGAAATCGGTTCATATTTAGCCATAGCTCCCATACAAAAAAACTTACGAAAACAGCCTAAATTTCACCTAAAATACACTTAAATGCCAATAAATCTAAAAGTATAACAAATATAACTACTAAATTTGGCACAAGAAAGTCTTATGTCAATGCCAGCCAGTGTGCAAAATTTTGTCACAATCGGTCACCAATTGACCATAGCTCCCATATAAAAAACTTATGGAAACACAAAAATACATAAAGAAAAGGTTGTTTATGTCCGTCTGTCCGTCAGATAAAAGCACGATAACGCCTTAACGAAAAGAGCTAGAGGGACAAAATTTTACAAAAGTATTTTGGATATCTTGGAAAAGATGTGTGTTGAAAATGGACAAAATAGATTCAAATTAAATTAGAGCTCCCATATAACCGCGCCCCGGGAAACACATTAATGCTGATAAATTGAATACAATTGTAATAGCTATGACGATTAATTTTAAAATAGGGAAGTTTTATGCAATTTTTGATCAGTTTATCAAATTTTATAGGAATCAATCCATATTTGACTTTAGCTTTCATATAAAAAACACTCACGGAAACCAAAAATTTTAGCAAAGGCCAGTTAAATCCTATTAAATTAAAAACTATGACAGCTATGGCCACTAAATTTTGCAAAAATAAGCTCTTTATATATACCAGTTAGTGTGTAAAATTTTGTTGCAATCCGTCAACATTTGGCTATAATTCTTATATATATATAACATCCCCTTTTTATATCTACAATCAAAAAGATTTGGAGGTACATTCATTATATTAAGATTGGAGCTATGAAATTAGATAGGCATCAATCAATGTTCAGCCCAGACTTTTTATATGATGAATGCATTAGGAACTCCTAACGAAATATATGGACCTGCCGTATTACTATTAACGTGTTTAGCCTAACTACATATTAAGCACAACGAAAAGTATTTAACAAGTTATTAATCCCAGTAAAACTTTTCATTACCAAATAATGAGTTAAACAGTTAAACTATTGAACACGAACTACTTACTCATTCGCTGTTTAAGTCATTACATTAACATGGGGATGTCATTGGAGGCAAGTACTTACCAATTGCAGAAAATTAATGACTTGGGTAAGCAATTTGAAAACAACAACAACAACAGCAACAACTTTTTTGTTGTTGTTTTATTAAAAACATAAATTTTTAAACGAAATACATAATTTTGTTTTATGGTCCCATGGGGGCTCGAACCCAGACCCTCCGACTGCTAGGCAGAGACTCTTCCACTGAGCTACTTCATATGTTGAAAGTTTAGCAGCTTATAATTAATATAAACAATTTTTATTTTTAGATTCAAAATCATGTGAAAATAACTTTGTTTTTCCCTGATTTTTTTGCTTTGTTGTAATTTTTGGAAAAATATTTTTATACGATTTTTTGTGATTATTTAAAACTTTTTTAAAATTATTTTAAAACTTAAACAATTTAAATCTTCTTTTTTGTATTAGTTTTTACATAAGATTGACTCTTACTTACTTAAATGTTACAACCTGTTAATGTCAAAGTCCGAGCATATTTTAGAATTCCATGGATTTCGATCTTGTGCGAATATTCTCCAATTTTATAGGCCAAGCTTTGAAAAATGTTCCTCTACTTGGTCTTTCTATCGAAGTTTCGGACATCCTCCTCTAACATTAGGTAGTGGGACATTTCAATTTTAATTTTATCCTCTTCATTGTATTTTTTTTTCAAGAGAGGGTTACTAGCCCGTAATCCTAACCCATTTTTATCGATCTTATGGGACAACTCTCGGAACATGTTAACTCACAATATTAATGGGTGTTAAACTAGCTCCCCGGGTGATACCATGAGGAGGTGTGTGTCCACAGTTGAGATGAAGGATGACCCAGATAAGTTGGGCTTACTAAGTTAAGACCAATTAGAATCGTGTTTGGTATTCAACATCCCCTAGATAATCAAAATTGACTCATGATGGTATTTTTTCATTAACGTGAGTTAGTTTTACAATTTTTTTTTACAGAAGATAATATTTAAGTTCTTAAAATTCAAAAATCGTTTAAATCGTTTAATAAAAAAAAAACTAAAAAAAATTGTTGCCCTTGGTGGGATTTGAACCGGGGCCATTCAGTTTAAATTACCATCTTAATTACAAATAAGTACTTCTGTAATAACTTATTATTTATTCCGATGGTATGTTGTAGTCGTTACAAGGTAACCAGTTATCAGAGTACTTGCCATTACCAAAGTTTTGCTGGGAATGTTAAACTATACTAGGAAAACCACTAAAATATTTTTAAATGTTAAACTATGAAGCTACGGCAACCGAATTTAGTCCAAAGGTTTTACCAACAATACCAATTAGCTTAGCGATTTTTCAGTTTTGGTCCAGATTTTGAATTAGCTGCACCCTTGTAGATATATGAGATATGTTTCTAAATTTTACACAACTTGATGGTGGGTATATAAGATTCGGCACAGCCGAATATAACACTCTTACTTGTTAAATATCTGTGTTTGTTAAAATTTCAAAATTGCGTTCTAGTTGGGACAGCCTTTAGACAACTAAATTAGCTTTCATTAGAGTTATAATAAAGATCCATGCAGTACTTTTAAGTTATTGCAATTTGCCGCAGAAAATTCGTGTTCTTTTCAACAGCCCTTAGGATATGCAGTAAAAAATTAACTTTACTTTCTTACTTACTTAAATGGCCTATTGTAACAACCTGTTTAGGTCAAAGGCCGAGCATATTTTAGAATTCCATGCGCTTCTATCTTGTGCACATATTCTCCAATTTCTTATGCTAAGTTTTGAAAGATTTTCTTCTACTTGGTCTTTCCATCGAAGTTTTGGGCGCCCTCTTCTACGAGTTCCCTTAGGATCATTATAAAACACTTTTCTTGCCGGAGTATTTATATCCATTCGCACAACATGTCCTAGCCAGCGCATCCGCTGTTGCTTAATTGCGTTTTACTATGTCTATGTCAGCGTATAACTCATACAACTCATGATTCATTCGATGTCGATACTCAAAATTAACTTTAGAGTACAGAAATTATAATGTGAGACATTCCTTATCATCTAAAGGCTTATAAATACTAAATAGTTATTAAATTATTAAAATATAATTAAATTAACATGGTTTTTCTATACTGGAAAATGGTACTTTTTTAAGACCGTTTCAAAAGTCACTTTTAAAGTTTTAAAATATTTTGTTAAAAAAATATTCAAAATTTCAAAATATTGGATTGGCATGATAAAATAAACGGATGTAGTGATAAAATCCAGAAAAGTTCAGTTTGATATCTCCTATGGTTTCACCGTACCTGCGACTTGAAATCGTAAAGTTTCGCGAAAAAAGTAAATTTTTATACCCTTCACTACCTTAGGTGGAAAGGGTATTATAAGTTTGTGCTGATGTATATAACGCATAGAAATATTTGTCTTAGATCCACCTTTTGGTATACCAATAGGCTTAGAATCACTTTTTGAGTCGATTTAGCGATGTCCGTCCGCCGTCCGTCTGGCTGGCTGGACCCCCATGTAAACCTTGTAATTAAACTACAGGTCGCAATTCTAAAGATAATTTGATGAAATTTGGCACAAATCATTGTTTTGATAATGGAACCATGGCTATTGAAATTTGTCAAAATCGGTGCATTATTTATGGTACCTCCCATAGGTCCCACTTCCCGCAATTAATATATTGGCCACAAATATTAATATTTTTTCATGAAACTTAAAACACTTGCTTATGTGAATTAAAACCACTGTACCAAATTTTGTTGAAATCGGTCCACATTTGATCATAGCTCTAAAACAAACTCTTCTTTAAAAACGCACTAAATGAGACAAAAAATCACTAAAACGCTCGTAAATCTAAAGATAATGAGAATTTTGAGTTTAATTTTTGCATACATAATTTTTGTAACAACTGTAATCAATTTGACAAATTTCGAGATAATCGGTCCACATTTGACCCTAGCTCTCATATAAGTTCAAATGACGGAAACAGGTTGAATATATGAGTTTTGAGAAAATGTTTGTATGATGGAAAAATTTAGCAAATATTTGTCTTTATACTGGAAAAATAACACCTTTGATCTTAGTGCTGAAGGGTATCGTATGGTCGGGCTTGACCGACTATAGCTTTTTCTTAGTTGTTTTAATATTATTTATTTATTATCTTCTTGAAATTTTGAAAAAAATTATTAACAAGTAAGAGTGTTATATTCGGCTGTGCCGAATCTTATACACCCACCATCAAGTTGTGTTAAATTTAGAAACATATCTCATATATCTACAAGGATGCAGCAAATTCAAAATCTGGACCAAAACTGAAAAAATCGCTAAGCTAATTGGTATTGTTGGTAAAACCTTTGGACTAAATTAGGTTTCCGTAGCTTTATAGTTCAACATTCAAAAATATTTTAGTGGTTTCCCCAGTATTTACTTTGATCAAAATTCGGTCTCATTACAAGGTATAGTTTTACATTAATAAGTTGTTAAATACTTTTCGTTGTGATTAATATGTAGTTAGGCTAAACACGTTAATAGTAATACGGCAGGTCCATATATTTTGTTAGGACTTCCTAATGCATTCATTATATATAAAGTCTGGGCTGAACATTGATTGATGCCTATCTAATTTCATAGGTGCAATCTTAATATAATGAATGTACCTCCAAATCTTTTTGATTGTAGATATAAAAAGGGGATATTATATATAAGAATTATAGCCAAATGTTGACCGATTATAACAAAATTTTACACACTGGCTGGTATATATAGAGAGCTTATTCTTGCAAAATTTAGTGACCGTAGCTATCATAGTTTCTAATTTAATAGCTTTTAACTGGCCTTTGCTAAAATTTTTGGTTTCCGTGAGTGTTTTTCACATGAAAGCTAAAGTCAAATATGGACTGATTCCTATAAAATTTGATAAACTGATCAAAAATTGCAAAAAACTTCCCTATTTTAAATTTAATCGTCATAGCTATTACAATTGTATTCAATTTATCAGCATTAATGTGTTTCCCGGGGCGGGGTTATATGGGAGCTCTAACTAAATTTGAACCGATTTTGTCCATTTTCAACACACATCTTTTTCCAAAATACTTTTGTAAAATTTTGTCCCTCTAGCTCTTTTCGTTAAGGCGCTATCGTGCTTTTATCTGACGGACAGACGGACATAAACAACCTTTTCTTTATGTATTTTTGTGTTTCCATAAGTTTTTTATATGGGAGCTATGGTCAAATGGTGACCGATTGTGACGAAATTTTGCACACTGGCTGGCATTGACATAAGACTTCCTTGTGCTTAATTTAGTCTTACTAGCTCTTGTAGTTAAGGAGCTATTACGATTTTATCTGACGGACAGACGGACATAAATTCCCTTTTCTTTTTGAATTTTTGTGTTTTCGTAAGTTTTTTATATGGGAGCTAGTTCAAATAGTGACCGATTGTGACAAAATTTTGCACACTGGCTGGCATTGATATAAGACTTTCTTGTGCCAAATTTAGTGGTTATATCTGTTATACTTTTAGATTTATTGGCATTTAAGTGTATTTTGGGTGAAATTTAGCCTGTTTTAGTAAGTTTTTTGTATGGGAGCTATGGCTAAATGTGAACCGATTTCGATGAAATTTTATATGCTGCCTAGTGCTTATCTAAAACTTCTAGATACCAAATTTTGTCATCATAACTGTCATAATTTGTCATTTATTAGCAAATAAGCGATTAGCCTAGACGAGGTTATACGGGAACTATGGCCAAATGCTAACCGATTTTGCCCAATTTCAATACCAAAATTTTCTCATAGATAAAGAATGTTTTTGCTAAGTTTCAGTTAGCTAGCTCTTTTCGTTGAGACGTTATCGTGATTTCAACAGACAGACAGACGGACAGACAGACGGACATAGCTCAATCGTCTTAGAATTTCATAAGGATTCAGAATATATATCGTTTTTGATTTTTGAACCAATATTAAGGAAATTACAAACGGAATGACTATCTCAGTATAAAAAGATGCCCTAAAACTTAAGAAAAGCTTTATAAGTTGTTGGTCCACATTTGACCTTATTTGTAAAAGGGTATTAATTTGCCGGTCTTGACCGACAATAGCTTTTTCTTAAAATTCTGCATAAAAATACTTACATTCTTAAGTACTTATACAAAAAACCTAAAAATGCCAGTATTATTTTCTCACTTGTATTATTTTTAGTCTATTCTATGTAAAGCAATACCATTTTTAAGCTACTTTTAATATAATCTTTAAGTCTTTTCTTGCTTTCAAAGAATACTTTACAAGTTAACCTGTTAACAAACACAGGAGCTGGTTGTCAAGTTGGTATTTTACCTGTTCAAGGAGTAAATCACTTGACCACTTGATATTGTATTAAGGCAAATATAAACTCTTATCCTGAGTATTTAAAAGTTACTTACATGCCAATGCCAGGTTCATGAGTGGCAAGGTAAAAGTTTAATTTAGTTGGAACGATGTCAACTTTTGCTTATTACTTTCCTTATGTGACTGTTCTTTTGAATATGATTTCAATGCTCAAAACATAAAGAGTATAAAGAGAAATATAAGAAAAATTAAAATTTTGTAATTAAAAGTAAAATGCAGGAAAAAGCTTTTGAAATGCAAGTAAATATTTTTTTAAGTCTTTACAAACGAAAAAGCGATAGTACTTATGTAAAAATTGGGACTTAAAACGAAAGCGATTTAAACAATTCTCATGCAAATTCTTTATATTAATGTTTCACTACTTCATTAAATTAAATATTGACGTAATTATTCATTGGAAATTTTACTTTTCTGCCGCAAATTAATGAATTCACTTGCTTCAAATGAATGCAGCCGTTAAACCACAAAGTGATAAAATAAAAACGGCACTTTAATTATTTAAGCCAAGATCATATTGCTTTTAGCCAAGTATTTAATTAAAAAATCAATTAAAGTAAAAGATTTATCTTATATTCTTAAAAGAGCAATAATTGTATATATATATATATATATATATATATATATATATATATATATATATATATATATATATATATATATATATATATATATATATAGAATGGCTATCTCGAAAACGGCTCTAACGATTTTGATAAAATTAAAATTTGGACAGTGGGTATCTTTTTTGATGTATAGGTCGAAGAAGAAGGGACTTTTGGAATTTTTACCTCTAAGAGGGTAAAAACGGGTAAAAAGGGGAAAAAATCGAAAACGCTATGTCTCCTAAAGTAATAGGTATAGAAACAAAATTAAAATTACGTTTTAAACAGCTTTGAAAATAAGCGGACAGGTGTTCGGTACTTTTTTGAAACTATGTCCGATAGGGGGTAAAAAAGGGTGAAAATAGTTTTTTTGGCACCTTTTTAACCCACTCTTATATTTTAAACTAAAGAATATAGAAAGAAACTTGGTACTGCAATCAATAGATGTAAAAAAAAAACATGAAACACGTATTTGGTACTTTTTTGATTTTGGAGCCAAAATGGGTAAAAAAGGGATAAAATGATAACTTAACATCTCCAAAGTAATATGAATAGGAACATTATACATTATGTTAAATGCGTTTTAAAAAAATGTACCGAATTCAATTGGCACCAAAAAAGTACCAAATATATATATGGAACTTTTAGAAATTAGGGAATAAAAAGGGGGAAAAATTAGTATTATTTTAAACAAATGAATGTTTGTCTGTATGTATGTTTTTTATAGAATAGTAAACTGTGAATTTGATTGTGTTATGCTCTTTAGCGAAGATGTTGCGGATAAGCCGGCGAAGGTTTTAAAGTTGATAAGACTAATTTCCGACAGATGGCGCCACTGAAAATTACTAAAAATTAATTAAACCGTAAACTGTACATTTGATCATGCTATGATCTTTAGCAAAGTTGTAGCGCATGAGCCGACGAAGGCTTTTTAGTTGGTATGAATAATTTCCGACAGGTGGCGCTACAGAAACTTACTCAAAGTCAATTTAATCGTAATCTGTACATTTAATCATGCTACAATCTTTAGCAAAGTTGTTGCACATGAGCCGACGAAGGTTTCTTAGTTGGTATGAAGAAATTTCGACAGGTCAATTTAATCGTATGCTGTACATTTAATCGTATGCTGTACATTTAATCATGCTATAATCTTCAGCAAAGTTGTTACGGATAAGCCGAAGAAGGTTTATGAATTGGAATAAGCAAAGTCCGACAGGTGGCGCCACAGAAAACTACTCAAAATGAATTAAATCGTAAACTGTGCATTTGATCAGACTATAATCTTTAGCAAAGTTGTTGCGCATGAGTCGACAGAGGTTTCTGTTGATATGAATAATTTCCAAAATTATTCAAAATGAGTTAAACTGTAAACTATGCAAACTATGTGTTGGTCGGACAAAATAAATCAAATAATTCAAAATTTACTGAATATTTCTACAATGTCTTTCCTCTAAATTTATTTTAGCACTTTATAATATAAAATATATAAAAACTTTAAAATTTTCCTCAAAATGCTTATCATAAAGCTCCGAGCAAGGCTCGGTCTACCAGGTACTATTTTATTGTTCTGCATAAAGTTTTTTAAAGCCCAAGAAATAAAGGTTTTTAAATTCTTTAATAACAACAGCTTTTAATCGATTTGACAGTTTTAGTTTTTATGCTTTTGACAATTGGAGGGTATTGTATTATACATATCGTTACTTTAATATAGAAAAGCCCTAACTATTATTTTTGTTATATTACAGGAGAGGGAAAATTAACTAAATAAAATCTTAAGTTTTGAAGATAGAGAAATTTTGTAAACGCAGTTTTGTTTCTAAATTCTCTGAAGAATTTAATGTCATAATAACGTTTTTTGAAATTAAAATATTTTTAAAAATTTACATAAGATAAAGTTTAAAAAGCAATTTGAATGAAAAACGACTTAGGGCCTTTCTATATCAAAGTAACGATATGTTCTGGTATCTGCAACGTATATTGGTCTGATATCTACCTTTTGATAGTCTTAAGGTACGGTCAGACTCATTAAACATTTAATTCAAATATTTTGAGCAAAATATTGTCAAAACCAGAGACCGTTACAATTATGACATTTATAATAAAAATCAAAATATAATTGTTATTTTACGATTTTTATTTTTTTTTGGCAGAAATAATTTTTATTTTATGATTTTTATTTTTTTTTTTATCAAATATATTTGTCAAATTCTGACAAATATTTTTTTGGCAAAAATATTTGTCAAGATCTGACAAATATTTTTTTTGGCAAAAATATTTGTCAAAAATCGATTTTTATTTTTTGTCAAAAATATTTGTCAAGGTCTGACAAATATTTTTTTTGGCAAAAATATTTGTCAAATAAAAAACGCAAAAATAAAAAATCAATACAGAATTTAAAAAGAAATTAATAATTTCCCATAATTACGGTAAATTTAAAAAATTTTCAATCAAAATGAAAATTTTGAAAATTTGTCATAAAAACGTAGTATTTGAAATTTTCCCATAAAAATGGGATATTTTAAAAATTTTCTTGTAAAAAGGGGAAATTTTGAATATTATATTTTAAAATGTGAAATTTTGAAAATTTCCTATATAAATGGGAAATTAAAAAATTATGAAAATTTTTAAAATTTACCGTTATTATGGGAATTTTTTAATTTTTTTTTTTAAATTCTGTATTGATTTTTTTATTTTTGCGTTTTTTATCTGACAAATATTTTTGACAAAAAGAAATTTTAAACAGAATAACAATTATTTCTGTTAAAAATAAATAAAAATCAGATCTTGACAAATATTTTTGGCAAAAAAATATTTGTCAGACCTTGACAAATATTTTTGACAAATAAAATAAAAATTAATTTTTGACAAATATTTTTGCCAAAAAAAATATTTGTCAGAATTTGAATATATATAGGAATTGTAGCCAAATGTTGACAGATTGTAAAAAACACACTGGCTGGTATATATATAGAGCCTATTCTTGCAAAACTAAATGGCCATCATAGTTTTTAATTTAATAGCTTTTACCTGGACTTTGCTAAAATTTTTGGTTTCCGTGAGTGTTTTTTATATGAAAACTAAAGTCAAATATGGATTTATACCTAAAAAATTTGATAAACTGATCAAAAATTGCATAAAACTTCCCTATTTTAAATTTAATCGTCATAGCTATTACAATTGTATTCAATTTGTCAGCATTAATGTGTTTCCCGGGGCGGGGTTATATGGGAGCTCTAACTAAATTTGAACCGATTTTCTCCATTTTCAATACACATCTTTTTCAAAATATCCAAAATTCTTTTGTAAGGTTTTGTCCCTCTAGCTCTTTTCGTTAAGGCGCTATCATGCTTTTATCTGACGGACAGACGGACACAAGCAACCTTTTCCTTACGTATTTTTGTATTTCCATAAGTTTTTTCTATGGGAGCTATGGTTAAATGGTGACCGATTGTGTTAAAATTTTGCACACTAGCTGACATTGGCATAAGACTTCCTTGTGCTTAATTTAGTCTTACTAGCTTTTGTAGTTAAGGAGCTATCATGATTTTATCTGACGGACAGACGGACATAAGTAAGTTTTTATATGGGAGCTAGGTCAAACGGTGACCGATTAAGACAAGATTTTGTACACTGGCTGGCATTGACATAAGACTTTCTTGTGCCAAATTTAGTGATTATATCTGTTATACTGTTAGATTTGTTGGCATTTAAGTGTATTTTTGGTGAAATTTAGGCTGTTTTCGTAAGTTTTTTATATGGGAGCTATGGCTAAATGTGAACCGATTTGGATGAAATTTTACACGCTGCCTAGGGCTAATGTAAAGCTTTTATATACCAAATTTTATCATCATAGCTGCTATAATTTGTCATTTATTTACAAATAAGCGAGTAGCCTAGTCGATGTTATACGGGAGCTATGGTCAAATGTGAACCGATTTTGCCCAATTTCAATACTAACATTTTCTCAGAGATGAATAATATTTTTACAAAGTTTCAGTGAGCTAGCTCCTTTCGGCGTTATCGTGATTTCAACAGACAGACAGACAGACAGACAGACAGACAGACAGGCAGACGGACAGACGGACAGACAGACGGACATCGCTCAATCGTCTTAGAATTTCATAAGGATATAGAATATATATCGTTTTTGGTTTTTGAGCCAATATTAAGGAATGACAATCTCAATATACCCCTCATTCTTTTTGATGGTGGGTATAAAAATTTAAATATTATTTAAAAATGAAAAACGTTAGCGTTTTAATAAATTTCTTTAGACAAATTTAATTTGAAATTTTTTTGTAAAAATAAAAAAGCTAAGTTATTTTGAGTAAAAATAAAATGCCCCCAGGTAAGTTAACTTACTATCTCATATCTCGAAAAGCAATATAGATTTATCTTTTATCTGAAAACGGTTACACGGCTTAAGTGTTTTTTTATTCTTAAATGTTGGTGGTAATTCGATTTTAGTTTTAACTCAAAAAAGAATTTACGGAAATAAAATTTCATCACGAACACTTTTACTCCCACTTTTTTTGATTTATCTAAAATAGAAAAAGGTAATGTTTGATAACATATAAAGACTGACGATTTTTTGATGATTGTTGGATATTTGATTTATGATTGATTGACAATAAAACCAGCTTCTTTTTTATTTACACTTCCGAAGAAAGAACTTAATAATTCTTAATTTTATTCTAAAAATTTAGATTTATTACGTAAGTTATAATGTTGTAAGTTAGAAGAAATAAACATTTTTTAAATAAATATCTATGACTTTATTTTTGAAAATAATCATTTACTTACTTTCTTGCGTATTTATAATGAAAAGCTACATTACTTGAAGAATTATTACAATTATTTCCAACCGACCTCGTATATTTAAACAAAAAGTTGTTCTATTTTTTTATAAAATATTTAAACCAAAATGTCTGATGTTTTATTAAATGTAAATACTTTAATTTGACGCCAGTAATTCATTTTTCCCAACATTTCATTTAATACCAAAAAGTACATTGTTTATGTTTACATTACACAGATTTGTTTGCTTCCAAAGTTTCCCAGCAAAAAGATTTTTAGAGATATACAAAGATTTGACCAAGCGAAAACGAAAAATAATTCGATTAAACAGTACAATACATGATTTCGGGACTCCATTTTGATAATTGCTAATGAAAGTAGCCCAAAAAGGAAGAACTTCTGCATCATTCGTTTGCTCATCGTTAGGGTGTTTACTCGAGTTATGTTTGCTCGATTAATCGGAAAAATAAAATCGATTAATCGTTCGAGTAAAATAAAATGCCTAATTTCAAATAAAGATTTATTTGAGTAATTCTCCACGAGTAATCGAGTTACTCGAGTAAAATTATTTCAATCATTTTTTGAGTATTTTTTTTTTTAAATAAAACGACTAAAATTTGTCTCAGCGTATTTCGAAACTGTTAAGTTTGTAAAAAAAAACGTTGGCCAAATGGAGAGCACGCAAATAATGGCCAACTTTGGCTTGAAAGTATTTGCTGCTACTAATGATGTACTCCATTTTATGCATTAATCATAGGTTCAAATGAAGACCACTTAAATCTACCGTTCTATGGTCCATCTTAGGCAATAATTGATGGTTCTACTATAGTTAATTTAAAGGAATAATCGAGGTTTTAATATAGTTAATTTTACATTTATGAAATAATCGTGGATTTTAATATTGTCAATTTTAAGCAATAATCGTGACTTGTAAATTCCAACTTGTAATACAGTCCATTGTGTGTATATAGTCCATTATATGTATATAGTCCATAGTATATATATAGTCAAGTGATTTCAGATATAAATAGCCATAGATCTGTTGTCCTAATGTAATCGTAGCTGCTGTTATAGATTAGTTGAAGGTACTATTGCAATCAAAACCTACTATAGTCCAGTTGAAGTCTCCGATGTATTCGTAGATACTACTATAGTTTAGTTGAAGAACCCTGTGTAATCATAGGTCCCAGTACATTAACAGTACGGTCTACTATAGTTCAGTTAAAGGACGCAATGTAATCGTAAATCCTACTGTAGTCCATTTGAAGATCCCATTGTAAACATATGTAAAAGGTAGTCGTAAAGAATATTAATCTATTAGATCAATCTCAGGATTTATGAAATCGAAAGATTGCTTTTTATATAGAAGTAAATAAACTCACTTACAAAAATTAGGGTAACAATATCTTACAAATGTTAATTTGTATTAAAAATATTTTTTTTTTGTTTTATGTTTTTTATTGCGAACTGTTAAACTTTTCTGTTAATAAAACATTATAATTTTATTAAAAAATTGTTGTATTAAATATATATATATATATATATGGGCAAAAATCAAACAGTTTTTATTCCTCTGAAACCGACTTTCAACTCGAATAATTTTTGTACTCTTAAGAGTTCGGAAAATCTAATTACAGATCTTGAATTCGCGAAAACTTCTGTATACTGAACTCAATATCTTAGTTGCGCAAATTTGCGCTTCTAAGCATAATTGGCATGCAAGTTAAAAACGTTAAAAAATCGATTGAAGCATTCAAGTTTTTCTTCATGTTTCCTCTTCTTTTGCATTTGTTTTAACATTTGGACCCAAGTCGTTGTTCTACGAAATAGACACCGCACTTAGGGGATAAATCCACTTCCCTCTAAATTTTAATTTTGTCACTTCTAATACTACTTAATGGCTGCCAAAATTTGAAGCTTGTTTTCGCCACTTTTTATTTTTTTTTTTTCACATATTTTTTGGCCGCCCCAAAGATTTGCAAAAAAAATAGATAACGATTTGTAGATCTTTCAATTTCACGTCGTTTGATCTATATCTCGTTAATGTGATCTATATAGGTATAACATACGACAGGTGTAAATGAGAAAAACTTGAGAGTAAATTTTTCAAAATACCGGTTTTTCGTAGAGCACACTCGCAAATATGAATAAAAATTTCCAAACTACCGCGTAAACCTAGTTTTTTTGCCATATAGCACCTAAAAGCAAAAGCGCACCATAAAATCATTGTTTGCTAAAATTTTATGATGATTTTGAAAATCGTGAAAAAAAGTGTATATTGGTTTAAATGGTTTTAGATTGCAAACTGAGACAAAATCACATAAGGCATGAAAGCGATGTCATTTATAACCGACTTGCATCAAAAGTCTGTCAAAAATCTCTTTATTAACTGAGAACGCGCATAAAACATTTCAATGAAGCACATAGCGAATTTATCTCAAAATTGATCAGGAATGGTCTAAAAACTATTCTTTAATAAGGCTTTACCTTAGATTTGAATCGCACCAAAATATTATAAGGATTAACGATTTTGTGGACCAAATAAGAACTTTATATGTTGAAAAGATATGCTCCTATTAAATGCTCCTATTAAAATTTTTATTTTAAAAAAAAAATCTTTTAAATTAAATTCGTCCATAAGTCAAGGCAGCAGAATTTCGCTAAGTCTCACATTTTATCAAATTTCGCGAAAATCGCGGTTAAAAAAATAAAAAAAATATTGTTAAAAAATATTGTTTTTCACTTGCATAATTGCATTATTTCTAAGGCATATACTAATTAACATAATACCATGAAACGACAGAACACCTGAAAGTATATAAGTTGTGTCAAAATCAACATAAAACTAACAAAAATAAAATAGTTTTTAATTTTTTTTTTTAGAAATTTTTGTTTTAACCGTCATAACTTCTGCGCGCATCGCTTAAAATCATTAAGGCAAACTAATTTTACACTCACTAAGCTCCCTCAATAGAACCGCAAAAAAAAATTAGTGTGCGATCTAAAAATTTTTTGATTTTTTTTAATTCCTTTAATTAAAACTATTTGATTTTTGTCCATATAAATAAATAAAGCTTACAGAAAAACCTTGCTCGTGTAATTTTAAGATGAATTTTTTACTCGATTAACTCGAGTAATTTTTAACGATTAATCGATTTTCCGAGTAATTAGAAAACCCCATTTTCAAGTTATTTGATTACTCAAACAAATAAAAGTCGAGTAAAATGAACACCCTACTCATGGTACATTAAATAAAAATTTAAAAATTAATTTGAAGTTAGTATTGTATCGTCAGGCTTACATTACGTATAATTGATATTTGTTATTTGGTTAAAATTATATATTAAGTATACGCAACCAACTGTTCTTAAACAAAACAAGTAAAAGTGTTATATTCGGCTGTGCCGAAGCTTGTATACCCACCATCAAGTTGTGTTAAATTTAGAAACATATCTCATATATCTACGAGAGTGCAGCTAATTCAAAATATGGACCAATTGTGTTATTGTTGGTAAAATAATTGGACTAAATTCGTTTGCAATAGCTTTATAGTTCAACATTAAAATGTATCTTAAATGGTTTCCCTAGTATTTACTTTGCACAAAATTTTATCCCATAACCGGGTATAGTTTAATATTAATAAGCTGTTAAATAATTTTCGTTGTGCTTAGCATGTACTTAAGATAAACATGTTGATAGTAACATGGCAGGTTCATATATTTTGTAAGGAGTTGCTAATGCATCTACCGTATATTGGACATTGATTGATAGCTATTTAATTCGTAGGTGCAATCTTAGTATGTGACCCGCTCTATGAAAAGGTGGCTTATGACTCAAATTTCGAAATTTTTAGCTAAATTTTCGAAATTTTGTTTTTGAGTCATAAGCCAACTTTTCATAGACCGGGTCACAAATACTGAATGTACCTCCAAATCCTGTTGATTGTAGATATAAAAAGGGGATGTTATATATATAAGAACTATAGCTAAATGTTGACCGATCGTCACAAAATATTACGTTCTGGCTGGTATTTACATAAGAGTTTATTTGTGCAAAATTGAATGCCCATAGACGTCACAGTTTATAATTTATTAGCTTTCAACTGGCGTTTGTGGCATTTAAGTGGTTTCCGGGAGCGGGTTTTATATGAAAGCTATGGTCAAATATTGACCAATTTCTATAAAATTGAACATACTGACCAAAAGTTGCATAAACTTTCTCTGTTCTAAATTAAGTTGTCATAGATATTACAATTATATTAACATAAGGGTTATATGGGAGCTCTAACTAAATGTTAATTGATCTCTAACTGAACGTGAACCATTTTCAGTGAAAGCTATGGTCAAATATGAATTATTCCTATAAAATTGTACACACTGACCAAAAGTTGCATAAAACTTCTCTGTTATAAATTTAGTCGTCATAGCTATTGCAATTGTATTTAATTTATCAGCATTAATGTGATTCCCGGGGCAGGGTTATATGGGAGCTCTAACTAAATATGAACCATTTTCAGTACACAACTTACATATATAATATATCAAAAATACTTTTGTGAAATTTTGTCTTTCTAGCTCTTGTAGTTAAGCAGCTATCGGGCTTTTATCTGACGGACGGACGGACATAATTACAACTTTCGTTTTGTATTTTTGTGTTTCCATAAGTTTTTTATATAGGAGCTCTGGTCAAATGGTGACCGATTGTGACAAAATTTTGCACGCTAGCTGGTATTGACATAAGACTTCCTTATGCTACATTTAGTGACTATTTCTGTTATAGTTTTAGATATATTGGTATTTAAGTGTATTTAAGGTGAAATTTATTCTGTTTTCATATGTTTTTTTGTATGGCAGCTACGGCTAAATGTAAACCGATTTTGATAAAATTTTATACTCTGCCTAAAGCGTAGGCAATACTTCTATATACCAAATTTGATAATCATAGCTATTATATTTTGTTATGTATTAGGAAATAAGCGATTAGCCTAGGCGAGCTTATACGGGAGCTATGGTCAAATATTAACCGATTTCGCTCAATTTCGATACCAAACTTCTCTCACAAATATATCATATTTTTGCTAGGTTTCAGTGAGCTAGCTCCTTTAGCTTAAGCGTTATCATGATTTCAACAGACAGACAGACATACGGACATAGCTCAATCGTCTTAGAATTTCATAAGGAATTAGAATATGTCTCGCTTTTGGTTTTTGAGCTAATATTAAGGAAATTGCAAACAGAATGACAATCTCAATATACCCCCATTCTTTTTATACCCACTGTCAAAAAGAATGGGGGTATATTGAGATTGTCATTCCGTTTGTAGTTTCCTTAGTATTGGCTCAAAAACCAAAAACGATATATATTCTGAATCCTTATGAAATTCTAAGACGATTGTCCGTCTATCTATCTGTCTGTCTTTTGAAATCATGATAACACCTAAACGAAAGGAGGTAGCTCACTAAAACTTATTAAAAATATTCTTCATCTCTGAGAAAATTTTGGTATTGGAATTGGACAAAACCGGTTCACATTTTACCAAAGCTCCCATATAACCTCGTCTAGGCTAATTACTTATTTGTAAATAAATGACAAATTATACCAGCTATGATGATAAAACTTGCTATAAAGAAGTTTTACATTAGCTCTATTCAGCGTATAAAATTTCATCAAAATGGGTTCACATTTAGCCATAGCTCACATACAAAAAACTTACGAAAACAGCCAAAATTTCAAATAAAAAACACCCAAATGCCAATACATCTAAAAGTATAATAGATATAACCACTAAATTTGGCACAAGAAAGTCCTGTATCAATGCCAGCCAATGTACAAAATTTTGTCGCAATCGGTCACCATTTGAGCTAGCGCCCAGATAAAAAACTTACGAAAATACAAAAATTTAAAAAGGAAAGATTGTTTATGTCCGTCTGTCCGTCAGATAAAATCGTGATAGCTCCTTAACTACAAGAGCTAGTAAGACTAAATTAAGCACAAGAAAGTCTTATGTCAATGCCAGCCAGTTTGCAAAATTTTGTCACAATCGGTCACCATTTGACCATAGCTCCCATATAAAAAACTTATAGGAACACAAAAATACATAAAGAGAAGGTTGCTTATGTCCGTCTGTCCGTCAGATAAAAGCACGATAGTGCCTTAACGAAAAGAGCTAGAGAGACAAAATTTTACAAAACTATTTTGGATATCTTGGGAAAGATGTCCATTGAAAATGGAGATAATCGGTTCAAATTTAAATAGAGCTCCCATACAACCCCGCCCCGGGAAACATATTAATGCTGATAAATTGAATACATTTGTAATAGCTATGACGATTAAATTTAAAATAGGGAAGTTTCATGTAATTTTTGATCAGTTTATCAAATTGTATAGAAATCAGTCCATATGTGACTTTAGCTTTCATATACAAAACACTCACGGAAACCAAAAATTTTAGCAAAGGCCAGTTAAAAGCCATTAAATAAGAAACTATGACAGCTATGACCACTAAATTGCAAGAATAAGCTCTATATATATACCAGCCAGTGTGTAAAATTTTGTTACAATCGGTCAACATTTGGCTATAATTCTTATATATATAACATCCCCTTTTTATATCTACAATCAAAATGAATTGGAGGTACATTCATTATATTAAGATTGCACCTATCAAATTAGATAGTCATCAATCAATGTTCAGCCCAGACTTTATATATGATGAATGCATTAGGAACGACTAACGAAATATATGGACCTACCGTATTACTATTAACGTGTTTAGCCTAATTACATATTAAGCACAACGAAAAGTATTAAACAACTTATTAATGTAAACCTATATCGGTCACCATTTGACCTAGCTCCCATATAAAAAACTTACGAAAACACAAAAATTCAAAAGGAAAAGGGGATTTATGTCCGTCTGTCCGTCAGATAAAATCGTGAGAGCTCCTAAAGTACAAGAGCTAATAAGACTAAATTCAGCACAAGGAAGTCTTATGTCAATGCCAGCCAGTGTGCAAAATTTTGTCACAATCGGTCACCATTTGACCATAGCTCCCGTACAAAAAAAATTATAGAAACACAAAAATACATAAAGAAAAGGTGGCTTATGTCCGTCTATACAACCCCGCCCTGGAAACACATTAACGCTGATAAATTTAATACAATTGTAATAGCTATGACGATTAATTTTAAAATAGGAAAGTTTTATGCAACTTTTGATCAGTTTATCAAATCTTATAGGAATCAATCCATATTTGACTTAGCTTTCATATAAAAAACTCTCATTGAAACCAAAAATTTTAGCAAAGGCCAGTTAAAAGCTACTAAATTCGAAACTATGATAGCTATGTCCACTAAATTTTGCAAGAATAAGCTCTATATAAATACCAGCCAGTGTGTAAAATTTTGTTACAATCGGTCAACATTTGCCTATAATTCTTATATATATAACATCCCCTTTTTATATATACAATCAAAAAGATTTGGAGGTACATTCATTATATTAAGATTGCACCTATGAAATTAGATAGGCATCAATCAATGTTCAGCCCAGACTTTATATATGATGAATGTATAGGAACTCCTAACGAAATATATGGACCTGCCGTATTACTATTAACGTGTTTAGCCTAACTACATATAAAGCACAACGAAAAGTATTGAACAACTTATTAATGTAAAACTATACCCGGTTATGAGACCGAATTTTGATCAAAGTAAATACTGGGGAAACCACTAAAATGGTTTTAAATGTTGAACTATAAGGCAACGGCAACCGAATTTAGTCTAAAGGTTTTACCAACAATACCAATTAGCTTAGCGATTTTTTCAGTTTTGGTCCAGATTTTGAATTAGCTGCACCCTTGTAGATATATGAGATATGTTTCTAAATTTAACACAACTTGATGGTGGGTATATAAGATTCGGCACAGCCGAAGATAACACTCTTACTTGTTGATGGTGGGTATATAAATTTGAAGTTAGTAAATAGAGTTTTTCAAGTTTCAGGCTTACATTACGTATGAGTGATATTTGGCATTTGATTAAAATTATATATTAAGTATACGCAGCCGACCTTTCTAAAACCAAAGAGCCTAAAACCTGACAAATATTACTTAATACTAATGAAAGTACAACCTGTTAAAAACTCATAACTATATTTTTTGCTGGGCTTATGAATGAATTAAATAATTTTTATTATTAATATAATCAAAAAAAAAAAAAGCAAAAACTAACAACTAACTAATCTACTATATACTCGTAAGTACTTATGTAAATCTGAATAAATAATAAAAACCATAACATAAAATACAATGTATTCAGTGTGAATAAATAAATTATTTAAAAGATATTTTTTATTGATATATTTCTTGTTTTTTTTTGGTTGGTTTTTTGGTTTTAAACAAAATTACAAAAAATAAAAAATTTAAATAAATATTTACTATAAAATGTAAATAAATTTTAATAAAAGAGCTACTAAATTGATTTAAAAATATTTCATAAACAAATAAAATAAAAAACAAGAAACCAAAGTAGAAATTAATTAAAATTTAAAAGTCCTGCAAATATTTACTGAATATAAAATTTGGCAAACAAAATTTAGTTATTACGGCCATAAAAACTGTTTTAAATTATTAAATTGAAGAGATTTTTGTTGAATTTAAATTTGTTTGTTTTTGTGGGTTTTATGCCTTTGCGCTGATTTTAAATTTTATACTTAAATGTTTAAATAAACATTTTTTCTGGTGGTTTTTCGTAAAAAATATTATGAAAAATTTCTGAATTTAATCACAATTTTCCTCGTTATGAATATGAATTTTAGTGAAATTTTTCTAATATTGGATTTGTTTAACACTTACTGCATTCTAACATACCTCTGATGGTTTGGTCTATAAAAATCATTTTTGATTTATGTAAATTTTTATTTATGCATCATCAGAATTTTTCATAAAGTTTCATTTTTCTATCAGTTAATCATAATTATAAAACTATGGAATAAATTGATTATGTGCTAGTTTTGTTTGAATATTTTTTGTGCGTTTATTTTTTCCATAAACATACAAAAATTAATTTATTGGTCGTTTTAAATAACATAGGATTAATATTTAGGTTTTCATATAATAGAAAAAATTTTTAGGGAAAAAAGTTAAAAGAACGAAAAATTAGAAATATTTTTTAAATGTTGAATGACTCTTATATATAGATAGAAGAATCAGTTAAGTAAGGAGATGTTACACATATTTCCTTTCTTCACGTAGAATTAGCTATGATTCGACTACATTGGCAGTAGTAAATTTTTTGTATATGGACAAAAATCAAATAGTTTTAATCTTCGGAATTCAAAAAATTCAAAAAATTTTTTGATCGTGCACTAAATTTTTTTTGGTGTTCTATTAAGGGAGCTTAGTGAATGTAAAATCCGTTCGCGTTTATGTTATTACGCGATGACGCAGAAGTTATGGCGGTTAAAAAAAAAAATCTAAAAAAATTAAAAATTATTTTATTTTTATTAGTTTTATGTTGATTTTGACACAATTTATATATTTTCAGGTGTTCTGTCGTTTCATGGTATTATGTTAATTAGTATATGCCTTAACACGAAGAAATAATGCAATTATGCGAGTGAAAAAAATATTTTTTAACATTTTTTTTTATTTTTTTAATCGCGATTTTCGCGAAATTTGACAAAATGTGAGTCTTAGTGAAATTCTGCTGCCTTGACTTATGGACAAATTTAATTCTAAAGAATTTTTTATTTAAATATTACTTTTAATAGGTGCATATCTTTTTAAAATATAAAATTCTTATTTGGTCCGTCAAATCGATAATCCTTTTAATATTTTGGTGCGCTTCAGATCTAAGGTAAAGCCTTATTAAAGAATAGTTTTAAGACCATTCCCGATCAATTTTGAGCTAAATTCGATGTGATTCATTGAAATGTTTTTAGATAAAACCTTCGCGTTTTCAGTTAATAAAGAGATTTTTGACAAACTTTCATGCCTTATGTGATTTTGTCTTAGTGTGCAATCTAAGACCATTTAAACCAATATGCACTTTTTTGCACGATTTTCAAAATCTTCATAAAATATTAGCAAACAATGATTTTTTGGTGCGCTTTTGCTTTTAGGTGCTAAATGGCAAAAAACTAGGTTTACGCGGTAGTTTGGAAATTTGTATTCATATTTGCAGGTGTGCTCTACGAAAAACCGGTATTTTGAAAAATTTACCCTCAAGTTTTCCTCATTTACACCTGTCGTATGTTATACCTTTATAGAGTACATTAACGAGATATATATCAAACGACGTGAAATTGAAAGATCTACAAATCGTTATCTATTTTTTTGCAAATCTTTGGGGCGGCCAAAAAATATGTGAAAAAAAAAATAAAAAGTGGCGAAAACGAGCTTCAAATTTTGACAGCCATTAAGTAGTATTAGAAGTGACAAAATTAAAATTTAGAGGGAAGTGAATTTATCCCCTAAGTGTGGTGTCTATTTCGTAGAACAACGACTTTTCTCCAAATGTTAAAACGAATGCAGAAGAAGACGAAATATGAAGAAAAACTTGAATGCTTCAATCGATTTCTTAACGTTCTTTTAAACTTTCATGCCAATTACGCTTAAAAGCGCAAATTTGTGCTACTAAGATATTGTATTTAGTATACAGAAGTTTTTGCAAGTTCCAGATCTGTAATTAGATTTTCTGAACTCCTAAGGGTACAAAAATTATTAGAGGCAAAATTCGGTTTCAAAAGAATAAACACTGTTTGATTTTTGCCCATATACATAAGATTGTAACAAAACTTTCGTCATAGCTATTACAATTGTATTCAATTTATCAGCATTAATGTATTTCCCGGGGCGGGGTTATATTGAAGCTCTAACTAAATGTGAACCAATTTTAGTACGATTTCAGAACCATTTTCAGTACACAACTTCTGTTACATATCAAAAATACTTTTTTACAATTGTATCTCTCTAGCTCTTATAGTTAAGGAGCTATCGTACTTTTATCTGACGGACAGACGGACATAAAACGACTTTTCTTGTTGTATTTTTGTGTTTCTGTAATTTTTTTATATGGGAGTTATGGTCAAATAGTGACCGATTCTAACAAAATTTTGTACAGTGGCTAATACATACATAAGATTTTTTTTTTCTGAAATTTTGTTGCTGTAGCCCTTTTATCTGACAGACAGATGGACATAAACCCCCTTTTCTTTTTGTATTTTTGTGTTTCCGTAAGTTTTTTATATGGGAGCTATGGTCAAAGGGTAACCGATTGTGACAAAATTTTGCACATTCGTTTCCATTGACATAAGATCTCCTTGTGCTAAATTTAGTTTTTACATCTGTTGTAGTTTTAGATTTATTGGCATTTAAGTGTATTTTAGGTGAAATTTTTGCTGTTTTCGTAAGTTTTTTGTATGGGAGCAATGACTAAATGTGAACCGATTTTGATGAAATTTTATATACTGCCATAGCTATTATAGTTTGTTATTTATTAGCAAATAAGCGATTAGCGTAGGCGAGGTGATACGGGAGCTTTGGTCAAATGTTAATCGATTTTGCCCAATTTCAATACCGAAATTTTCTCAGATATTAAGAATGTTTTTACTAAGTTTCAGAGAGCTAGCCCCTTTCGTTTAAGCGTTATCGTGATTTCAACAGATAGACGGACAGACAGACAGACAGACAGACAGACAGACAGACAGACAGACAGATAGACAGATAGACAGACAGACAGACAGACAGACAGACAGACAGACAGACAGACAGACAGACAGACAGACAGATAGACAGACAGACAGACAGACAGACAGACAGACAGACAGACAGACAGACAGACAGACAGACAGACAGACAGACAGACAGACAGACAGACAGACGGATGGAAATCGCTCAATCGTCTTAGAATTTCATAAGGATTTAGAATATTTTTTTTTTGATTTTTGAGCCAATGTTAAGGAAATTACAAACGGAATGACAATCTCAATATACCCTCCATTCTTTGTGATGGTGGGTATAAAAATTTAGTAGCCTCAGCCAAAAATGTTAGGTCATTAAAGGGTTAGAGTATCATTAAATTGTTGTGAACTTCCTGAATTTTAGAAATTTTGAAATACCTCAAAAAACAATTTGGTCTATGCAATTTACTACCTTCAAAAAATTAGTATTTCCATTTCTCTTAAGATACCTCTGAAGTCTTCGGACTAACAAATGGTCGTAAACCACTCAGAATCGACAGTTCTATATTGTTCAAGCCAAACATTGCCATATGATGATTGAGAGCAGGGTTCAAAGCGAATTTAGAATTTTTAGAGTGAGTCATGTATACCAGGTATAGTCAAATATGGGTTGATTCTAACAAACTTTGAGACATTGATTGTGCATAAGCAATATTTTTTCTAAGCCCTATATACAACTTTACAAAACAATTTTTGACTGTAAAGGCCAAACTTTCGATTCCTGAAAGGCAGTTGTATATTAGGGAGCACTATTGCATTAAATAAAGTTTCTTAAATTTGATGAAAAACCAATTTTATAAAATACATTCAATAATTTTCACCTATGGAAAAGTGTATAAATATATGTATGTAATTGAAGTTTTGCAACGATTGTTATAAAAGTTTTTAAAGAAACTTTAAAAGTTTCAAATTCTGATATTTAATATTATGTGGTTGGGCTATTTAAGATAAAATCGTTTGTGTGCATAAAATTTTAACCAAACTTAATTTTATCTTTGGTTTTAATCTTTAATCAACATATTTCTTGGTAAAAGTTGCTTAAAATTTTATTACTAAAATCCAATTAAATGTTTGCTCATTTTTTGCTCCTTCTTTCCCAGAATAAACATAAAAATCATGATTTTCTTATGTAAACTAATTTAAATTACTTTGATGTCTAAAAATTTTGTGTTTTTTTTCTGGTAATTCTTTTTCTGATTCTTTGTGTTTTCAGCCACAATTTTCAGGCCACAAAGTGTTTGTTGGCCAACAGTAATTAAACAACATTGTAGCGACAAAATGAGGTTTTACTTTACAGCAGACTCATTTTCCAAGTTGCTGAATTTGAGAGTTTGTTAAATGGATTCATAAGAAAAAACAAAAATAAATAAGTTTAAAGCTTTGTCTGTGTGAACTGTTCAAAGGACTAAACGAAAATTGCCGTTACATTAAACACACACACACAAAAGCATAGAAGAGCAAAAAGAACAACTGAAATGTATTTAAATAAAAATTATATTTTTCGTAGAAAAAGGAATATTTAAATTAAAGTTAAGCATTTTCAAACTAAGCTAAAACACTTAAGCAGGTATTTTTTTGAAGATAAAGTTTTTAATAGGATACGAAAGCAGACAACAGGTAGTTATAAAAAGTTTTAGCTAAAATGTCCGATATGTTTCCTTTTTATACCCACCATCAAAAAGTATGGGGGTATATTGAGATTATGATTTCGTTTGTTATTTCCTTAAATATTGGCTCAAAAAGCAAAAGGCATATAAATTCCGAGTCTTTATGAAATTCTAAGACGATTTTGCCATGTCCGTCTGCCTGTTTAAAGCACGATAACGCCTAAATAAATAGAGCTAGGTCACTAAATCTTGGCAAAGATATTCAGACAGACAGACAGACAGACGGAAAAAAACGTGTTAGAATTTCATAAGAATTCAGAAATACTTCAATTTTAGTTTTTGAGCCAATTTTAAGGAAATTACAAACGGAATGACAATCTCAATATACCCCCCATTCTTTTTTATGGTGGGTATAATTATACCAAGGCCATTTGAAAGCTATTAAATTATAAAACTATGGCCAAAGGCTCTATAATATAAAGATATTGCACTTCATACATTGATTTGCCGTATGGTCGTTTTGTAAAGTCCCAAAAGAAAAAGTAAACCGCTTTTTCTTTCTAATTCATAAGCAACTAATAGAGAAAATTATCCAATTAGGAAAGCTAAGGATCACACATGTACTCATGAAGTGCATATTTGTTTGTGAGTTTATGTATTTTTCAATGTTTTTTATATACATACATTTACTTCACTTTTGACAGAAAAACAATGCATGGAGTGCAATATTTGTATATCGTAGAGTCTTTGTTAATAGTACTTTCTCCCGTCTAAAGACTTAACTTAAATACTCCAGAACAAATGATAGCAACTAGCTCATAACACATTTCGTAAAACTTTATAATAGGATTTATCTCAAAACATAAAATACCATTTGTATATAAATGTAAATTACAGCCCTTTGCATTTAAATTTCATATTTAATTTTACGTGTCTTTTTAATTTCATTTCATTTGAGTTATTAATGTTGTTTTTTTTTGTTTTTATTTTATCTCTGCTCTCGAATATTAATTTCATTTGCGACCGCATGACGCGTCTAAATGGCGTCAAAAAGGAATTTTAAACATTTACGGATTGCTTAGAATGAAGTTTGTACACCAAAAACAAAAAAAAAAAAAAACCAAAAACAAAAAAAACCAAAAAAGCAAAAAAAAAAAAAAATGGATTCCAGAATTCTGTACTGCACTTCCTGAGTTTACGTCAGCGTCATACATACGTCTAAGTTAAACAAATGACACACATTTTTTCCCCAACAGAAAAAAAAATGAGCAAAAGGATGTAAATGCAATCTCAAAACAGCTTAAAAAAAACAAACATAATGCTTAACCCTTTTAAAGCGAAGGTGAAAAGTATTCAGACTATCAAGAATTTCTTGTAATACAAACCATCAAAAGGAATGGGGGGTATATTGAGATTGTCATTCCGTTTGCAATTTCCTTAGTATTGGCTCAAAAATCAAAAACGATAATTATTCTGAATCCTTATGAAATTCTAAGACGATTGAGTGATGTCTGTCTGTCCGTGTGTCTGTCCGTCTGTCTGTCCGTCTGTCTGTCCGTGTGTCTGTCCGTCTGTCTGTCCGTCTGTCTGTCTGTCTGTCTGTCTGTCTGTCTGTCTGTCTGTCTGTCTGTCTGTCTGTCTGTCTGTCTGTCTGTCTGTCCGTCTGTCTGTCTGTCTGTCTGTCTGTCTGTCTGTCTGTCTGTCTGTCTGTCTGTCTGTCTGCCTGTCTGTCTGTCTGTCTGTCCGTCTGTCTGTCTGTCTGTTGAAATCACGATAACGCATAAACGAAAGGAGCTAGCTCACTGAAAATTAGAAGAAACATTCGTCATCTATGAGAAAATTTTGGTATTGAAACTGGGTGAAATCGCTCACCATTTGACCATAGCTCCCATATAAAAAACTTACAGAAACACAAAAATACAAAAACAAAAGGAGATTTATGTCCGTTTGTCCGTCAGATAAAAGCGCGACAGCTCCTTAACTACACAAGCTAGAGAGATAAAATTTTACAAAAGTATTGTTGATATGTAACAAAAGTTCTGTGCTGAAAATGGGTAAAATCGGTGCACATTTAGTTAGAGCTCCCATATAACCCCGCCCCTGGAATCACATGAATGCTGATAAATTGAGTACAATTGTAATAGGTATGACGACTACGTTTAGAATAGAGAAGTTTTATGCAACTATTGATCAGTATATCAAATTTTATAGGAATCGGTACATATTTGACTATAGCTTTGATATAAAAAACACTCCTGGAAACCAAAAAATATTTAGCAAGAACCAGTAAAAAGAATGGGGGGTATATTGAGATTGTCATTCCGTTTGCAATTTCCTTAGTATTGGCTCAAAAATCAAAAACGATAATTATTCTGAATCCTTATGAAATTCTAAGACGATTGAGCGATGTCTGTCTGTCCGTCTGTCTGTCCGTGTGTCTGTCCGTCTGTCTGTCTGTCTGTCTGTCTGTCTGTCTGTCTGTCTGTCTGTCTGTCTGTCTGTCTGTCTGTCTGTCCGTCTGTCTGTCTGTCTGTCTGTCTGTCTGTCTGTCTGTCTGTCTGTCTGTCTGTCTGTCTGTCTGTCTGTCTGTCTGTCTGTCTGTCTGTCTGTCTGTCTGTCTGTCTGGCTGTCTGTCTGCCTGTCTGTCTGTCCGTCTGTCTGTTGAAATCACGATAACGCATAAACGAAAGGAGCTAGCTCACTGAAAATTAGAAGAAACATTCGTCATCTATGAGAAAATTTTGGTATTGAAACTGGGTGAAATCGCTCACCATTTGACCATAGCTCCCATATAAAAAACTTACAGAAACACAAAAATACAAAAACAAAAGGAGATTTATGTCCGTTTGTCCGTCAGATAAAAGCGCGACAGCTCCTTAACTACACAAGCTAGAGAGATAAAATTTTACAAAAGTATTGTTGATATGTAACAAAAGTTGTGTGCTGAAAATGGGTAAAATCGGTGCACATTTAGTTAGAGCTCCCATATAACCCCGCCCCGGGAAACACATGAATGCTGATAAATTGAGTACAATTGTAATAGGTATGACGACTACATTTAGAATAGAGAAGTTTTATGCAACTATTGATCAGTATATCAAATTTTATAGGAATCGGTCCATATTTGACTATAGCTTTGATATAAAAAACACTCCTGGAAACCAAAAAATATTTAGCAAGAACCAGTTAAAAGCTATTAAATTAGAAACTGTGATAGCTATTGCCACTAAATTTTGCAAAAATAAACTTCATATAAATACCAGCCAGTGTGTGCAATTTTGTTATAATCGGTCAACATTTAGCTATAATTCTTAAATATATATTACATACCTTTTTTGTATCTACAATCAAAAAGATTCGGAGGTACAAGCAGCATATTAAGATTATGTATATGGTAGAAGCATTAGGAACTCCTAACAAAATATATGGACCTGTCGTAGTACTATCAACTTCTTTATCCTAACTAAATATTAAGCTAAACAAAAAGTATTTAACAACATATTAAAGTTAAACCATACCCGGTTACGATAACGATTTTTTTTTCAAAGTAAATAAACACTAGGGAAACCACTTACACACTTTGGAATGTTGAACTATAAAGCTTCTGCAAACGAAGTTATTCCAAATATTTTACCAACAACACCAACTAACGTAGCAATTTTTTTCCAATTTGGTCCACATTTTAAATTTGCTGCACCCTCGTAGATATATGAGATATGTTTCTAAATTTAACACAACTTGATGGTTGGTATATAAGATTCGGCATAGCCGAATATAACACTTACTTACTTGTTAAAGTTTACGGTTGTGAAAGAGTTAAACGGACAAATATTTTGTAAAGAATTAAAGAAATAAAATGTGTGAGTTTATACATAAGCAAACAAACAAGCTTGCAATACATACACATATGCATGTTTATCTGTGACACACTTAATTTGAATATTTATTTAAATAATTGTTCTTTTTTTGGTATTTTCATTTAAATACACAATTTTTCTGAATATAAATATTAAATTTTTTATAAGCAAAATCATTTTCTCCCTGTTGAATCATGTTGAATGCAAAAAAAAACTAGTCGTCATAAAAAATTTCTATAAATGGTTTTTACAAATCCCCTAGTTTGGTGTAAATAATAACAATTTTACAGAAAATTTTTTTAAGGTCTTTTACAAATTCATACCACCATAAAACCCATGATGTATTTATGCATAAAAATGGTGCTACCAAATGCATTGTTACAATTTGGATTTTATATAAAAAATAAATTTTAATTCCCCTATAAGCTATTTGAAAAATAAAGCAAATATTCAGAGCAATATGCAAATTGTGTTGATATATTTTAATTTGGCTCAAATATTTATGTATGTATGTATATTTACAATGACGAAAGCTTTAATATTTATAAAGGTTTTAAAGAAAGACAAATTTTAGACAATTTTGATATACCTTAAACAAAACAATTTGATTTTGGTATATGAAATTTTAGACCTCTACAAGTTTTGGAAAAAAAAATCTGCTGCCGTTGGTGATGCCTCCCTTGCTTCAGTTTTTATGTTTTTTATTAAAAAAAAATTTTAAATAAGATAGCTATTTTGATTTTTTATAAAAATATTGATTTTATATGAAAAATTATATTTCTAACATTCTTTTTTATTTAAACTCCATTTAAAGCAGTTACAGGGTTTTTAAGTTTTTAATAAAAAATCGATTTGTTTTAAAAACTTTAAGATAAAAAATCTTGATTTTATAAGAAAAAATTATACTTTTTAAGAAAAAAAAAATTGTTTTTTTTTTTCAAAATTTTTGCTGATTCCAAATAGACGTCATTTTCCATTTAAATAAAAATTAACAAAGATATAAGATTTTTAAGTTTTTCATAAAAAAATGATTTTATATGACAAATTTTGGTTTTTCAGAAAAAAAAATATTTTTTGACAATTATCTAAAATTAGTATTATCTCCCAAGCTAGAGGATATGCAACGAAATGCACTTGAAAATAATTTTAGTTTGTAACTAAGTTAATTTGAATTTAGGAGGTGGTATTAAATCTTCACAAGTTCCTCTGCAGATTTTTCAAATTAATTTTAAAACATTTTTTTAAAATTATAAAAAATTTTGTTTTTATATAAAAAAAATTTTCTCTTTTTAGAAAAAATTTTTATTTTTTTAACAATTATCTAAAATTAGTATTATCTCCCAAACTAGGGAATATGCAACAAAATGCACTTGAAAATAATTTTAATTTATAACCAAATACATATAGATTTGAAAGATGCTACCAATTCTTTACAAGTGCCTCGACAGAATTTTTCAAATTAATTGAATTTTTTTTTTCAAAATATAAAAAAATTCGATTTTATATGAAAAATTTAGATTGTTTCCTTAATAAAATTTAAAATTTTTCATTGACAAAATTAATTTTACGAAACAAGATCAAAAATGCGTTTGATTCCAAACTGACGTGCTTTTTCATCAAGAGAATTTATTTTGTATGAAAAACTTTAAAAAAATTGTATATGAAAATTTTTAATCTTATTAGAACTTTTTTTTTTATAAAAATTTTAATTATTCCATATTGAGGTTCTTTTTTAATATTAAACACAATTTTACAAAGTTTTGAGGTTTTCAAATTTTTTATCGAAAAAATTTATTTTGTACCAAAAACTTTGATTTTTTAAAAATATTTTCATTTTATATGAAAAAATTGTATTTCTTAAACAATTTTATGTGATTTTAAATTGCTGATTCCAAATTGTCATCCTTTTCCATCTAAAAACTGTATTTAATTCCAAACTGACGCCCTTTTTCATCAAGAAAATTTATTTTGTATGAAAAACTTTAAAAGAATTGTATATTTAAAATTTTTTAATTTTATATTTAAAATTTTTTAATTTTATATGAAAAATTTTGATTTTTTATAAAAATTTTAGTTATTCCACATTGACGTTCATTTTTGAATTTAAACGCAATTTAACATAGTTGTGAAGTTTTAAAGTTTTAATCGAAAAAATTTATTTTGTACCAAAAACTTTGATATTTTAAAAATACTTCAATTTTATATGATAAAATTTTTTAAACAATTTTTTGTGATTTTAAACTGCTGATTCCATATTGAAATCGTTTTCCATTAAAATGCTACTTTACGGAGACACATTACTTTTGAGTTTTTCATAAAATATTTAATTTTATATGACAAATTTTATTTTTTTAGAAAATATTTTTTTTATTTTTGAACAATTATCTTAAAAATGTATTATCTCCCAAACTAGAGGATATGCAGCGAAATGCACTTGATTATAATTTTATTTTATAACCAAGTAAATATAGCTTTGAAATGTGGTATTAATTCTTCACAAGTGCCCCAACAGAATTTTCAAAATTATTTTAAAAACTTTTTTTTTTTAATTATAAAAAATTTGGAATTTATATGAAAAATTTAGGTTTTTCCCTTAACAATATATAAAGTTTTTGATCAACAAAATTAATTTTACGAAACAAAATAAAAAATGTGTTTGACTCCAAACCGACGCCCTTTTGCATCAAGAAAATGTATTTTGTATGAAAACTTAAAAAAAATTGTATATTTAAAATTTTTTAATTTTATATTTAAATTTTTTTAATTTTATATGAAAAATTCTGATTTTTTATAAAAATTTTAGTTATTCTGACGTTCATTTTTGAATTTAAACGCAATTTAACATAGTTGTGAAGTTTTAAAGTTTTAATCGAAAAAATTTATTTTGTACCAAAAACTTTGATATTTTTAAAATATTTAAATTTTATATGATAAAATTTTTTAAACAATTTTTTTGTGATTTTAAACTGCTGATTCCATATTGAAATCATTTTCCCTTAAAATGCGATTAAACGAAGACACATTAGTTTTGAGTTTTTCATATAAAAATTGATTTTACATGAAAAAATTTTTCTTTTTTCAGAATTTTTTTTATGACAATTATCTAAAATTAGTATTATATACCAAACTAGAGGATATGCAGCGAAATGCACTTGACTATAATTTTATTTTATAACCAACTAACTATAGATTTTAAAAATGGTATTAGTTCTTCACATGTATCCCTACAGAATTTTCAAATTTAGTTTAAAAACTCGATTTTGAATTTATATGAAAAATTTAGGTTTTCCCTTAAAAAATTGATTTTATATGACAAATTTATTTTTTTCAGAAATTTTTGTATTTTTTAACAATTAGTATTATCTGCTTAACTGGAGGATATGCAGCGAAATGCACTTGAATATGACTTTTGTTTGTAACCAACTAATTAGTGATTTGAAGGGTGGTATTAATTCTTCACAAGTCCCTTGACAGAATTTTCAAATTGAGATTAAAAACTTTTTTTAATTATAAAAAAATCGATTTTATATAAAAAATATTGATTTTTCCTTTAATAAAGTTAAAAGTTTTTCATAAACAAAACTGATTTTATTAAACAAATAATGTATAAAAATTTTATGTAGTTTTTGTCTTTTATCGAAAAATTAATTAAAAAAAAAAATGTTCCATTTTTTTATAAATATTTCAATTTTATATAAAAAATATATGATTTTGTAAAACAATTTTGTGACTTTAATTTGCCGATTGCCAAATTGACATCCTTTTCCATTGAAGTGCCTTAATTCCATTTACCCAGTTAGTCTTAAATATTAAATTTCATATCCTATTGCTAAAGCTTTAGTTAATTTGTTTATTCCCCTCAAAAACTAAACATATATTTTCAAACTTAATCAGCAAATTACTTAATCTTATTGCTTAAATCTCAAACACAAAATTTCACTTTAAAGTTTTTTTCCAACTCTTTGTAATGTTTCATTCAGCCGGAAATAAAATGGTTTGAAAAATTTTATTTCAACAATGATTGTGGTCAAATAACATGTACCACACAAATTGTAACAAATGGTTATTTTTGGTCAAGGCAGAACGTTTTAATATACTTTTGCTGTTAAGAGCAGACACACACACACTTAAATTTACTAAAACTCAAAAAAAGAAAAACAAGAAAAAGAACAAAAAATTGTTCTTAGCTTAAAGTGACCTTAATAATTTGCTTTGACAAATGCCAAAATATACTCATATACTGTTAAATTCAGAAACTTTTAAAAAATTCACACAAATGTACATAAATATCAATGTAGGCTGATTTTTTAAGGCATACAAATATCTTTGCCTAAAAAACAAAAGTCCTTATTAAACATTTTGAAAGATTTCAGAAGAAACTAAAAGTACCAGTTTGATTTCTTAACGAAAGTTACCAATTTAATTTCTAATATTAGTCTGATAAGTCCAAATTTTCTCTTCTATATATTGCAAGCAATTATAGTCTGTTGGGCTTGTTTGAGTTTTAGGTAACGTCATACAAATACCGTACATGTACTCTTCTTCTGTTATCCCTGACTCCCAGTGGACCATAGGGCCTCAATGTACTCATGATAGGAATACTCGTATATTATTTAAATCTTTTGTTATTTATTACTAAAGAATTTTAATAGAATGTTGAATAAAATATACATATTAATACTTTTATTTTGGAATATATTGAAATTCAAACCTTAGCTAGTCCTAGCCTTCAAAAGATACATATATAAGGACAGCTGTCGGACTTTTACTTTATGAGACATAACATTTTGAGTAAAGCAGCTTTTGCTACTTTGAAAAACTGGGTAAAAATTATTTGCGGTTGTTTTGGTTTTGGCCAAGACTTAGCATGACAAATATTTTTCGGACTCTTAGCAAGAAAAATCAATCATTTAAGGTTAAAGGAGGCCAAATGATCATCAATGGCGATCACTTAGTGGAGGCTCCAAAAAGACTGTTGCCGAAGAAAACAATAAAACCTTCACACAATAGTTTAAGATGTCCATAAAATGAATTGATCGAGATAGCTTGGACTCTGAAGTCGAGCCAATCTTACATTACCCGCCTAGCCCGAGTAGTTATAATAACGTTTCGAATATATCGCACTAGTTCCTCGAAAGTGAATCAACTCAAAATTTTCAAATTTTCAGTGCATATAAAAAAATGTTTTATTTTACTACTACATACTTTATATATAAAGAAGAGGTTTAAAATTGTATTTTTTTTTTTCGAGGAGGAAATGATGTAAGATTTTTACTGTGGATGTATATGACCACTGTACATCGATTTTTTGCAAAAGGTAAAAATTTTAAAATTTTGACTTTGACTAGTTCGACATGTTCATAGATTTAGCTATATATCACATTTATTTTGTGAAAGGTATAAAATTTGGAAGTGTTTTGCCTATTCGGCGAGTTTTGTTTGAAAATGGCTGAATTTTGACCAAAAAAATCTTGGCATAATCATCGCTCAGGAATTGTTGAATTAAATCATCGGCGATCTAGATTTGTTTAAAAGGGTCACAACTGGTGACGAATCGTAAGTGTATAGCTATGACACCCTAACCAAAGGTGTAACAACTGAAGAGCCCAGGAGAGCCTAGGTCAAAAAAATCCCACTACGTTCGATGAAATGCGAAGGTGTTGCTGACTGTTTTGTTTCGATTACCTTGCCGTAGGGCATCAGAAGTTCTTAACACATGATCGTACTATCTTGAAGTTATGCACAATTTGCAAGAAGCAGTACTAAGAAAACGTCAGAAATTGTGGAAAAACAATTCATGGCGAATTGCAGAAAGCAATTAGAAGTGCATGTCAGAACTGTTTCTAGGATTCGGTTTCAAAGTGAATATAAATAAAACACATATAGAATATTTTTTTCATGATATTTCTTTTTTATTACGAAGTTTGAACGTTGGTATTATGTGTCAACGTTTAAATGACAACCACGCGAAATGTTGCAAGCATTGATTTTTTTTTGAAGTAATTTTCGCCCACTTTTTTACACATATTGGGTAGTATTTCAGCCATAACTTGACAAATGTTGGTTTTTAAGTTCTCATGAGTTAAAGGTTTATCTGCATAAACACGGTCTTAAGCGTTGTCGCACACAAAAAAATCTAATGGTGTCAAATCGCATGATCTTGGTATCCAGTTGATATCGCCACGACTATAAATTACGCGTCCAGGAAATGTGTCTTGCAATAAAGCCATATTCAATCGAGTTATGTGGAATGTGACACCATCTAGTTGAAACCACATATTCTCCAAGTCGTATTCTTCAATAATGTGCCGTAAGACAGTCCTGACTACTGAGAACCACGAGGAATCTATACATTTGGGTCTCCTTCAACACTTTTACTTACAGCGGCGATATTTTCAGTGGAAAGAGCGAAACGATGATACATAGGCCTTACAATATTTGTAACCGCTCCAGTCTCTTCAAAATTCTTCACAATTTTGCTAATTGCTTGCATAGTTGGATGATTATGTATGACATTATCTCCTCTTAAAGCACGATATGTGGCTGTTTAAGAATCACCATTTTTTTAGTATATTTTTTATAGTTTTTATGAGTTGTATGATACTTAAGCGATCCATTTTCATCAATATCAGACTTTCAACTGAAAAGAAAAAAATTGGTTTAACAACTTAGTTTGATATATGTCGAATTCCAGTCATGTACTTTTAAAACCACGAAATCGATAATCCGATAGTAACTGCAGCATCTCGGAGGATTCTCTCTGACACAATATTGAATAGATCGCATAACAAACTGTCGCCTTGACTGAATCCCCATGAAGGACTCCGATAGGTGTCTTGAGGTTCTATAAGTTAATGCCATCCTGCATAACCTTATTAACTTCACCTTCATTTGTATCGGACTTTCAAAAGCAGCTGGTCTAAAGCCACATTGGTAGTTGCCTATTATTTCGTTCACTTTAGGCTCAGCTCCTCACATAGTATGACCGACAGAATCGTATATGCAATTCACTTCACCTCTATAATTAGCACATAGACAAAGAACAGTGAGACTTAAATCATCGGGAATACGTTTTTCTAACCATAAGGTTCTTATAAGGTGGGACATCCACCTTATTAACTCATCACCTCCGGCCTTGAATAGTTTTGCTGTCAAACCAGCGGCTTCATTAATTCTCAGTCGAGTTACTGCAATTCTTACCTCATTTAGGTTGAGTGGTAGACATATAACGCCGTCATCATTGATTTGTTCAGGCGTGTTATCTTGGTCGTTTACATTTGATACCAACACTTTGTAAAAGTGCTCCTTCCATAATTTCAAGACGCTTTCTGTATCTATCATCAGTTTTCCCTGGGCATTATTGAACCATATAAAAATGAGGAAGCTAAATAATAAATATTTTTTTTGGCCCACTCTTATGGTATTAATGTTAACATCTTATACCAATATATATATATATATATATATATATATATATATATATATATATAGATATATATATATATATATATATATATATATATATATATATATATATATATATATATATATATATATATATAACAACATTCCGATTGGAACAAGGGGTACTTCTCTCAGACAATGAGTTGCATCCGATTCTATTTTAAGACTCATTGAAAGGGACCTACGTTTTAACGCCGACTCCGAACGGCAAATGCATTAGTTAGAGAGAAGTTTTACATAGCCTAATACTCAAGTACCTGGTAGACCGAGCCTTGCTCGGAGCTTTATGATAAGAATTTTGAGGAAAATTTTAAAGTTTTTATATATTTTATATTATAAAGTGCTAAAATAAATTTAGAGGAAAGACATTGTAGAAATATTCAGTAAATTTTGAATTATTTGATTTATTTTGTCCGACCAACACATAGTTTGCATAGTTTACAGTTTAACTTATTTTGAATAATTTTGGAAATTATTCATATCAACAGAAACCTCTGTCGACTCATGCGCAACAACTTTGCTAAAGATTATAGTCTGATCAAATGCACAGTTTACGATTTAATTCATTTTGAGTAGTTTTCTGTGGCGCCACCTGTCGGACTTTGCTTATTCCAATTCATAAACCTTCTTCGGCTTATCCGTAACAACTTTGCTGAAGATTATAGCATGATTAAATGTACAGCATACGATTAAATTGACTTTGTGTAAATTTCAGTAGCGCCACCTGTCGAAATTTCTTCATACCAACTAAGAAACCTTCGTCGGCTCATGTGCAACAACTTTGCTAAAGATTGTAGCATGATTAAATGTACAGATTACGATTAAATTGACTTTGAGTAAGTTTCTGTAGCGCCACCTGTCGGAAATTATTCATACCAACTAAAAAGCCTTCGTCGGCTCATGCGCTACAACTTTGCTAAAGATCATAGCATGATCCAATGTACAGTTTACGATTTAATTAATTTTTAGTAACTTTCAGTGGCGCCATCTGTCGGAAATTAGTCTTATCAACTTTAAAACCTTCGCCGGCTTATCCGCAACATCTTCGCTAAAGAGCATAACACAATCAAATTCACAGTTTACTATTCTATAAAGAACATACATACAGACAAACATTCATTTGTTTAAAATAATACTAATTTTTCCCTCTTTTTATTTCCTAATTTCTAAAAGTTCCATATGTATATTTGGTACTTTTTTGGTGCCAATTGAATTCGGTACATTTTTTAAAACGCATTTAATATAATGTATAATGTTCCTATTCATATTACTTTGGAGATGTTAAGTTATCATTTTATCCCTTTTTTACCCAATTTGGCTCCAAAATCAAAAAAGTACCAAATACGTGTTTCATGTTTTTTTTTACATCTATTGATTGCAATACCAAGTTTCTTTCTATATTCTTTAGTTTAAAATATAAGAGTGGGTTAAAAAGGTGCCAAAAAAACTATTTTCACCCTTTTTTACCCCCTATTGGACATAGTTTCAAAAAAGTACCAAGCACCTGTCCGCTTATTTTCAAAGCTGTTTAAAACGTAATTTTAATTTTGTTTCTATACCTATTACTTTAGGAGACATAGCGTTTTCGATTTTTCCCCTTTTTACCCGTTTTTACCCTCTTAGAAGTAAAAGTTCCAAAAGTCCCTTCTTCTTCGACCTATACATCAAAAAAGATACCCACTGTCCAAATTTTATCAAAATCGTTAGAGCCGTTTTCGAGATAGCCATATATATATATATATATATATATATATATATATATATATATATATATATATATATATATATATATATATATATATATACAATTATTGCTCGTTTAAGAATATAAGATAACCAGTGGCTAGCTGAGTTATGAGGTGAACTGCCGCTTTTTATGAAAACTATTTTTTTTTCCAGTCGGTCTGACCGGGGATTGAACTTGGGACCTCTGGTATGCTAGGCAGATGACTAACCTGGGGGGTTACTGCGTATCTCGATTTGAAAATAAAACTGTTCGAATTTGTATGCTTAACGCATTGTGTTTCGAAAATAATTTCTTTCGAATCGAAATACACAGTAACCCCCCTGCTATACCACGGCGGCTCACATCAAAATAGATAAGCCAAAATAGATTAGTTTGATCTAATGTTTGGTGGCCGTTTATTCCCAGTATGCTGCAAATTATATCAATTTTTAACCCTGTAAACGGCAGAATTTCCGATAATCTATACCTTTTTTTATGGGATATGAAAGGGTAAAAACGGATGGGAAATTGCATTGTTATAGATTCTTTCTATATATAGTAATGTTGTACATCTTATAGTTAGCAATATATCAAAAAAAGTAGGTTTTTAAATTTCAAGATAATCACATGAATTTATATACATTTTTTCAGACACATATTCAGCTATCCTTCGTGCTTCATAAAATGGCCCAAGCTATTTTGGTTCCTGAAATACACGGTGTTTTCTATAATTTTGGCTTTTAAACTAGAAGCAAATTTGGCGCTGTAACTTTCTTAATAGGTCATAAATTAAACTTTTTCAAATTTGTATAGTTAGATAAGTGTAAAAGATTTCATCACCATAAAAAAAACATCAGTACACTTAGAGAAAAGATATATATAAAAGATAATGCAGGAGTGAAAAAAGTATAAAATTTGCATTTAAAATGGCACAAAAGCGGATAAAGATTTTGAGACCAAATTTTACATACAGATAGCTACTATTGATATCTAAAAATTTGATATGGCGCTTCCCGATTAAATGTTTGGTTCTTCGACAAATTGAGAAAAACTATCAAAAAAAATGAAAAAAGGGTAAAAATTCTGCATTTTTAATATTTGTCTTCCTATAACTCATTAACTAAGAAACGCATCGAGAAGCGCCATATCAAAATTTTAGATAAACATGTTCTTAATATGTGTGCAAATTTTTCGAGAAAAATATTTAGCCATTTTTGTGCCATTTAAAAAACAAGCAAGCCTATTTGTGTAATTTTTCACTTGTTCACCTTCGAAAGACACATTGATGTATAATAACAATGTGGTACTTAAAGGTATATTGCTCAAATTCACGAACAAATATCCTGCGGTCTACAGTGAAGCAAAAATAATATGCGATTAAATCGCGACCATTGATTTTCTTCTACATCTCAAAGTGTTTATACAGCCTACATTGAACCTCTTAAATTCGTAAAATGTAACAAGACAACAGTGGCTTCTGATCATTTTGTGTTCTAGGAATCTAAAAATTAAATATTTAGTAATATGGAAACTTGCCACCAAAAAAAAGTCCGACGAAAAAAATGTTTTCAATACCTCATCGATTTACAGCGATTATATTTTTTAAAAGTAGAGATGAAAAATGAAATGGACTTAAAAAACAAATTAACATATTGAGAAACTAACCAATTTCGCGAAATCTGCGAAATCTGGCTAACAAGATTTTTGCATATGGATGCTGAAGTTAAAGAAAAGTTAAAAACTTTCACTTTTATATGGAATTTAAGCCATACCCTTTCTCATTACAAAAACATTATTTTTACTTCTAATATTGTAAACAGTGACTAAATTTTACACAAAATTTTAAAACAATCGTTCAAAAAAGTATCAGAATTGGAATACTGTTAACTACTTTTGTCCCTAGAATTCTTATTTTTTGTCTGAATTTCATCGCAGATATCTCTTTTGAAAGTTTTTGAAAGCATCTATTTTTGTGTTTTTAAAAATGCTACAAAAGATTGCCGCAAGGTGGCGGTATTGACATGTTTCTTACAAATGTATCAAATACATATTATTTGGATCTTTTTCGATGTTGGTACATTCAGAAAAAAGTTAGACCAAATACTCCTGAACAAAGTCGCGGAACATTGTCAAACCAAATTTGTATCTTTTAATTATTAAAAATGCGATTTTCATATGTAACCTAAAAATAGCGCCATCTTTTAGCAGAATTTAGAAACAAAAAAGTTGTAAGACAAACATTATTTTTATAATCCCAGAGATTCATTTTCTACAATAAAAAAGTTCTTTTTCGCAAAAAGCCGTTTTTGATATATTGCTACTTATAGTATATATTTTGTTATCTGTACTAATAAATACATATACGAGTATAATGTTACTTAAGATTCGGTTCAGCCAGATATGAGACTCTGCTTACCATCATCATATTTTATTCAGTTGTTTTATATTGAATTATATACAATTAGGCATGAACAACCACTAAAAAATACTAACAAAGGAATTTACACAATCTTCAAAGAGTTTTTCCCAAAGCTATAGAAGCAAAGAATGTAATTGCAAAAGAAAACCAAAAACTAAAATAGACCAAGAAAAATATTACCAGACATTTGTGGGTTTAACCCTTCTACTTTCCTTGGATTTGTGCCCTTTATATTACCCTTTGGGTCAATATGACCCAACAATGAAATATTAACAAAATTTCATATTTAACATAGGATTTTTGTTTAATTTAGGACCAGCACTCAGGGGATGACCCCTACTTATGCAATACATTATGTTGGAAGTAAGAAAATAGAATATGGGAGGGAGGATACATGGAGTCGTGTTTATACCTATATTGCAACTGGTAGTGAAAACTTCTGCGGGGAGTGAATTCCACATACGAACTACATATATTGTTGAAGGGCGAATTTAATGTAGCGTGTTCGTACGGTCTACCGTCCAATCGATCGCAAAGGAATGAGCTCTAAAAGAATGACGTGTATTGCGCAAAAAACGTCCAAGCTTCGAGAACGAGTTCTCTGATTTCGTTAGAGCATATTCCAAAGTATAAACAATAGGACAGTGTGACACAACTCAAATTACGATGGTACTCCTGTAAATCAATAGAGTCCCTATGAGCACTTTCGCCATATCTTGCACACGGTCGAGAAGCTCCAGATCAGATGAAGTTAAGAATCTCTTGCACCGTTTTAGAAAACTGAGGCACTTGAATGCTTCTTTCGGCACTTGAAAGATGTATTTTGTCGTACGGACATCACTTGCCCAGAACATCAAGAGCATCTGATTCCTCAATATGTACACCACCCATTAATACAGATAAAGAACGTTCCCACTGCAGTCGGTTCTTCGTACCGGAACGACTCGGAATTCTTAGGATTCCGACCAAGGACTGTCACTTCTACGATATTACCAATAATATCGCAGTTACAACAACAACAACAACAACAGATGATGAAACATTGTTTGCCGCGCGTTTATGCGTAAGCATACAACATCTATTTGCATGACCCCATTCTGAAATTGTTTCTAAATATCGGTTTAATGATTAATTCATGTTTTGTCTCATAGCGCCAACCTCAAGAACGCTTGGCCTATGATTGAATGTATATGAATGGAAAATATTACTATTATCTGCAAAAGAGTATATGGGATTGGAAATTTGATGTTGAAGGTCATTTATAAAGGTGAGAAATAGACTTGGAGAAAGAACAGAGCTTGCGGTATCCCTGAATAAATCTTGAACACGTTTGAAGAGAACCCATCTATAACAACTCGTATAGAGCGATCTCTGAGGAAGCTTGATATAAACCTTGAGAAGTTATTACCAACGTCAAAGGCAATAAGTTTTGATAGAAGTTCTTCATGCCAAACTATATCAAATGCCTTGGAAATATTCTTCACAAAATATGCCCATTTGTTAGCTCATTGATCTGCAAGTTCTGCTAGATAAAGCCTGCTTCTGAAGTTTTTATTAAAACTCAAGCCAGGATTCATTTAAGTCCACAAGATCTATACGCTGATGCATCTATCATGTTTGAAAATAATGCAACTGGCCATCGTTTAGTCTCGCGCTTACATATGTAATTAGGAACAAGTTGGTCAAGTTTGGATGTAATGATGTAGTATTTTAGTTGTTTTTTTTGTTCATGATCTCTTACGTCGGCTGAAAGATGAAGAGATCTTAAGAGGAAAACTTATTTATTTTTGTTTGGAACATATGAATCTATAGTTGTATAATTTGAAAACAAAAAATTGCGAAAATAGCGTTATGTAATATGTAAACAGGCCATGAATGGAAAAACATTGAATGAAAGCGATTTTATTGATTATTTCACTGAACAAATTATTGATAGATGCTTCTGAATGAAGGTGAACTCGATACAATTATGTTTAATAGGAAAAAAATATAAAATGGAATTAAGCTTGAAATATCGCTTGTTGGGTCATATTGACCCAAAGGGTACTAAATGTGTGTAAATCGTGTTTTGAAAAGTGGAGGGGGAAGGAAAAATTTTAATATTTTTACTTTGTTTTAAAAACATAATATTCGTCCCTATAATGGATAAATTAAAGTTTCACATTCATATCTAATTATTTAATGAGATAATTTTGCGTTTGAAAAACAAAATTGGGTCAAATTGACCCAAGGAGTGTATAAGGGTTAAATATTTGGTATTTTGTATTTAAACATCACATTTTTTTTCGAAAGGAAAGGAAAAAAACAAAAGCATTTTATGCAAATGTATTTGGGCTGTATTGATGTTTAATACTTAAACCAAAATTTAAGCAGTTATAAATATTAAAAAAATATGGTTTTATTTTAAAAGAGTTTTCACTGTTCGGTTTCATTTGGCCCATATAATACTCATTGACGACTGAAACAAGTAAGAATAACTAAAGTCGGTCAAGCCCATCTATATCATACCCTTCACTACCAAGGTCAAATAGGGACCAACAATTAAACAAGTCTTCCTTAAGTCTTAGAGATATACATACATAAACTATGTGCTATTTTTTCAAAATTTCGAGATTTATGTCATTTTCGGCTAATGCTCTGATATGGGAGCTGGGGTAAATTGTGAATCGATTGTTACCAAATTTTGGTTATTGATTTATATACACAAAAAATTAATCTGTACAAAGTTTTAGTAATCAATATAAACGTTTTTATGCTTTTATGTGTATATAAACGTCTTTTGAGAATGTGTCTTGTATGGAAGGTATGGTCAAATATGAGCCGATTCCCACAAATTAGGTATATCAATTAAGGTTAAGGCAATAATCATGCTGAATATTATTAAAATACAACTAAATTTGTCTCTGTAAAGGACCAAAAATTCTATTCCGGGAAGGCATTCCAAAACAGTTCCACCTAAGGTGGTGAAGTGTATAAATACTTAATATGAAGACAGTGCAAAAATGCACTGACATAACTTATAACATAATTTTAAAAAAACGACCTCTGTTTGACCTCTGTAGTGTAGGTTATCATATGTTCGATATTAATCTACCACAATAATATCATACATCTTTTTCATAGAACCACTGTTGATTTTACAAACAATTGAATTTCTTTAATTTAAAAGCTTAATATCTTAAAATTTAAATATTAATAAACAAAAGCACTAGGAATATACATTCAACTAAGTTTGTCATGTAATTTATTCTTTAAACTTATCCTTTTAGTCCTTTTCTCACTTGACATTGAAAATGACTACATGAGCACTTAGTATAAAGATTTAATAAATAATTTAGTCACGTAACTTGTACATTTTTCTATGTAATACTGATTACATGACATACTTTTAATATGAAACATTTTATTTACAACTAAATCATGTAGGACATTGTCTGGTCTATTTATTTAGGGTTTTTGCAAGTCCTTAGAATTTTAAATATTTAAAATTATTAAAATGAGTGGTTATTTTAAATATTTTTCTTTTTTTCATTGTAGGTAAATTTTATGCTGTTCTAAAATAATTTTTAAATTGAATATGCTTAAATGGGTAAGTATAATTTTTCAAGAGCCAAGAGCGACCAGAACTGTTTAGATTTCTAAATTCATGTAGATTTAGTAACAGCTTAACAACCCGATAGATCTATGATATGTACCTCTTTCCTGGCACAAAAAAAAAAGGTAAATGCTAGACAGCAGAGCCATAACATTGAGAGATTTGAGGCAATCATGGCCTGTTGTTAATGGCAGATCTTGTGGCTTAGTTGGTCAACTATTGGGCATAAAGAGTGTTCTAAAAAAAATATGCATTTACTATTTTAGACAAAATTTATCCATAGTGCAAGAAATAATTTATTTTTTGATCAAGTTAGTTTCTATAGATATGTCAGATACTATTATTTTAGAAATTATTAATTTTTAATAGTTATTTCAATCAAAATGGACTGCGAAAAAAAAGTTCGTGAAAATATAATTAAAACTTTTCTAAAAAATCCGTCATGGACTTTTAAAAAAATAGCTAAAAATTTGAAAGTTGACCCTCGAACGGTTTCTAATGCCATCAGACGGTATAAGGAAAACCTGAGCATTGAAAGAAAACCAGGATCAGGGAGGAAAAAAGGTCCTACAGATATTGGTAAGGCAAAAGAAGTCGAGCGACTCTTTCGAAGAGCGCCTAACACTTCTTTAAGAAAAGCAGCTCGTACGGTGAAATGTTCTACGAATTTTGCACATAGAGTCAAAGCTTATGCTGGACTGAAGACATACAAAGTCCAAAAGGTTCCAGATCGCAATGCTATAAAGAACTTAGAAGAAAAAAAAGAGCGAAAAAATTGAAGTCTGATTTTATAAAAAAATACACCTGTTGTGTGATGGATGATGAAACATACTTACTGGCAGATTTTTCTCAACTTCCTGGTCAAGATTTTTATGTTGCTGATAAACGGGGCAATGTTCGGCAAGAGTTTCGCACAAAAAAACAAACAAAATTCCCTAAGAAGTTTCTCGTGTGGCAAGCTATTTACAGTTGTGGCAAAAGAAGTAAAGTATTTGTGGCATCTGGCACAATAAACACAGAAATTTATATAAAGGAGTGCCTACAAAGACGGTTGTTACCCTTTTTAAGAGAGCACATAGTGACTACATTTTTTTGGCCCGATTTGGCATCATGCCATTATGGAAAAAAGGCACTTGAGTGGTACTCAAAGAATAATGTCATTTTTGTACCACGAGAGGCAAATCCACCTAACTGTCCAGAACTTCGGCCTGTGGAAAGGTATTGGGGCTCTGGTAAAAAAGGAATTGAAGAACACAGGAAAGATTTCCAAGAACATGTCCGATTTAAGCGCAGGTGGAACACATGCTCCAAAAAGGTATCAGAAGCAACTGTAAAATCTTTAATGGGAGGGTTTCCGAAAAAAGTCGATAATTTTGCAAAACCCGAGTACTAAGTAAACATTTTAATGCTAAATGATTTTGTATAATATGTCATTATATTTGCGTATTTTGTAGAGTTTTTATATTAAAAGGTTTGATTTTTATTTAAGAAAATCCAACTACAAATTTTATTTAGAGCACTCTTTAATATTCTGCCTCGGTTCGAACTCCAGCCATTGCAACATCAATTTCTGTAATAACTAATTCTTATTAAAAATATTAATTATTTCAGCATCCTCTATCGGCTTTAAGCTCTACAGCAGTAACACTCCGCACTATTGCATTCCTGCTGCAAAAATTCCATTTTTTGACCACAGCTTTTGAAAAATCGAATGACGCTGTTCTATAGAAAAGTGTCTAGATATTAAGCATAAATAATTGCTTTCAAGAAAAAGTTATACTATATGTTATAAAAAAAAGGCATTGAAATATACTTAATGTTCTAAAACGAAAAGTGATGAAATTTTGTATCAAACTCAGAAGCTCATGTCTCGAATATAGTTCCACAGCTTTAATCAGATGTCAATTTTATTAAGACACATAACCTTGATTTTATACTGTAGAAGAACATAACTAAATCTCGTATACAATTTAGGAGATATCAGAAAATCAAAAATGCTCTACAAAATTCAGTGTTTTTGTTTTTCTTTGGACTAAAACTAAGTTGGATCGGTTTTCTTTGGTGCTGCCACCATAACCACGTAAAAGGCGAAGGTCTCTTCTTTAGATTGAGTGAAAAAAATTAGCCTAAATTTACCGATCGTAGAACAAAGTTCAACATTTTCTTAAAAAAGTCACATAAATTGTAACGCATAATTTAAGCAAAAAGTGTTGCAGTCATTTAGGCTTAATGTTTTAATAAAAATGCATTTAAGTGTAAGTACAAGGCAGGTACCCCTAGGGGTTTACGGATTTCAACCAAGATAAGTTAGATCACTTTTTTGGGTCAACTAAGAGCCTTGTGCAGAATTTCGTCAAATTCTGTTGAGAATTTCAACTTTTTTGGAATAAAAATTAGTGAAAAATGGGTGTCCAAAGCATTTATCCCAAGGAGTGGACGGACTTCAACCAAATAAGTAGAGCTCTTTTTTGGATAAACTGATATACGTGTGGCGAATTTCATCAAATTTTGATAAGAATTCCGGCTAATACATTAAGAACAATAACAAGTGAAAAAATGGGCGTTCAAGGCAGATACCTCAAAGAGGTATTTATAGGAAATTTTTTGAAAAATGACTATTTATAGGAAATTTTTCGAACATTAACTATTTCATTTTTCATTTCATTTCATTTATTTATAGTAATCAAAAAGCCAATTAAGGCCAAAATGCGATTACACATTTAAAACCAGATTTTACACACAAGATTTTAGAAAATAAATTTTACAATATGTTATACAAATATTTAAAGTATGTATATAATAAAATAGAAAGGATTTGCACAAAAAGGGGGCGGTGGCGTTGTTTTGAAAAATACTTTTAACAATATAAAGTGTAAAGTATCAGCAATGAATCTTTGTCAATATTACACCATAAGTTCTTTTACCCTATTTACAAAACATTTTATTGACTTAGAGAAGTTACGTTCATTATATGGAATTAAGTTATTCCACAAACGAATCACTCGTATTGCAAAGGATTTCTGCATAATTAGACCATGAAATATAGGACATATAAGAGAGTTTGTTCGTGAAGAATTGGAAAAATTAAACCTGTCTATTAAATAAGATGGAGAGTTAAACTTAAATGATCTATAAAATATTGTTAACAATCTAACATCTATAAAATCCTCAAAAGTACAACCTAAAAAGTCAAACACATATTCGGATACATGAGATCTAGGCAGAAGTTTGTACACATAACGAATGATTTTATTAAAACACATTTTTCTCAACCGGAGTATATTTGTAGCACTAGTACCAGAAAATATCTCTAGGCCGTACGTAAGTATTGGCATAAGCAACAGATGTCCAATCAATTTTCTTACTTTTAGAGGTAAGCTGTATGTGGTATTATATATTCTCCTTAGAGAGAATAATGTCTTAAAAATAACATAGTTGATATGTTGCAGAAAGGTGAGTTTATCATCAACATAAACTCCTAAAATCTTTATGCAAGAAACAATGTCTACATAGCTACCATTTACAGAAATCAGAGGCCTCGGAATATTATCAAGTCCAAAAAACATGGCTTTAGATTTTGAGGTATTTAAAACAATGAAGTTTTCCGTACACCAACTGTTTATTTTCTGCATCCCATTATCAATCATTCGTTTCAGCTCATTTGAAGAAGTAGAAACAGTAACAAATTGCATGTCATCTGCATATAAAAAACCTTTTAGGGGCATTAGATTCTGTAGTATATCGTTAATATAGAGCAGGGAACAATAGGGGGCCTAATATAGACCCTTGAGGCACACCACGATGTATTCTTTTAGATATTGAAATCGAGTTCGCAATTTTAACGAATTGTGACCTACCCTGGACAAACGAGCTAACTAGGCGACATGCAGATGACGAAAACCCATATTGAGAATAGAGTTTGTTAATAAGTACTTCATGAGAAATAGATTCAAATGCTCTACTAAAATCGAGACTAATAATAGAAGCACACTGTTTACGATCTACAGCGATTCGAACCTCCTCTGTAATGTTGAGTAAAAGATTTGTGGCGTTATGTCTTTTTCTAAAGCCAGATTGTCCGGGGGAAATAAACCCTCGTCCCTCAATATAGCTAGTCAATTGATTATTCATAAGCGTTTCACAGATCTTGCAACAAATATCGACCATACTAATAGGTCGGTAATGAGATATTTCAGATGGGTTTTTTACTTTAGGCACTGGGATCACTTTTGCTACTTTCCAACTATTTGGGTACTGCGATGTTGTCAAAATAGAATTAAAACAATGCGTTAAATGAACAGAGATGTACGGGAGAATAAGTTTCAAAAATTTTAAAGATAGACCATCCGGACCCGCACAATTTGATTTAATTTTCATTACAGCATTCACAACATCATTTTCAGTAACATTCTGAAAGGAAAAACCACCATTAGTAAAATTTTGAAATTGAGAGAAATGTATGGATGGGGGTTTACGATAGGAGACAATATGAAAAATTCATTACATTGATCAACATTAATATTACAGGTATTGTCAGATTTACTCTCACAAACACCAACTCTTTTCAACTCATTCCAAATTTCAGAAGAATTCCTAGATGAAAAAAAGTCCTGACAAAATCTATCTCTAGCCTTTCTTATGACAGACTTTAACTTATTTCGATACTTACAGTAAGTAAGCCATCTACCAGTGCACATACATTCCAAATAAGCCCTATAGGCAAAATCTCTATTTTCTTTTGCAATTTTAATATCGATGTTTTCCATCCAATTTGTCTTTTGTTTAATTTTAACAACCCTCTCTGGAACATGTTTATCGTAAATTTGCAGTAAGTGGTGTGTAAAAAATTCTATTTGAAATGTAGTATTAGAGGAGCTATAAATAGGGCTAAAGTCGATTTGGGCTAAATCGTAAGCACAGTCAGCAATATTAAAGTTTCTATAATCCCTTACGATTTTACTTTCAGTAATTGTGTTCACATTTATATTATAAGATAAGTAAATAGCGCCGTGGTTAGAATTCAATGCAGGGAAGCAAAACTGGCCTTTAGTGTAGACAAAATTAGGAGAAGAAACTAAAAAATAATCAATTAAAGAATAAGAATAACTATTAATATGATTATCTAAGTGTGTAGGTAAACTATTATGTATTATTCCAAGACCAAGGGAGGAGCAAGCCATCCTCATGTTATCTCCACTGTTGAATAAATTTATATTGAAATCGCCGGCTAAGATAATATGGTCATATTCAGAAACTAAATCAGCTAGGTCTTCCTCACATCCATGAAAATAACCACGGGGTAAATAAAGGACTCCTACTACCACTTGTGTAGAGTCATTCGCTATAATTTCTACAAATAGTCCCTCGCAGTTTCCCTCATCATCCAGCGTCCGTACAACTTTAGAATTAATTCCGTTCTTTACATACAAACTCACACCACCACCTCGTCTATATCTTCTGTCACTTCTGTATATATGATAACCATTAATTGCTACAGCACTGTTTAAGATATAATGATGCAACCAAGTTTCGGATATAGCTATGACATCGAAAACTTCCTCTTTAAAAACATCCCTAATTTGATCTAATTTAGTAGAATTTCGACTAGGTACAATACTTT
>OW121741.1:94537780-94592780 GCA_933228675.1 Stomorhina lunata
AAATTTTTCGAAAATTGACTATTCATAGGAAGTTTTCGAAAGTTAACAATTTATAGAAAATTTTTTAAAAATCCACTACATATAGGACTTTTTTAAAATTGGCTACTTATACGAAATTTTTCAAAAATTTACTATTTATAGAAAATTTTTCGAAAATTTACTACTTACAGGAAATTTGCCCAAATTGACGATAAATTTAAATATAGGAACTTTTTCAAAAAATTTCCTATAATTGGTCAATTTTTGAAAAATTTCCCATAAACAGTCAGTTTTCGAAAAATTTGCTATAAATAGTCAATTTTGGAAAAATTTTCTATAAATAGTCAACTTTGGAAAAATTTCCTATAAATAGTCAATTTTCGAAAAATTTCCTGCAAATAGTAAATTTTCGAAAAATTCTATAAAAATAGGTCTATTTTCGAAAAAATTTCCTATAAATAGTCAATTTTCAAAAAATATCCTATTAGTAGTCAATTTTAAAAAATTTCCTATAAATAGTCAATTTTTGAAAAATTTCCTATAACTAGACAATTAAAAGATTTCCTAAAAAAGTCAATTTTCGAAAAATTTCCTATAAATACTCAATTCGAAAAATTTCCTATAAATAGTCTATTTTCGAAATTTTCCTAAAAATAATCAATTTGTGAAAAATTTTCTAAATTACCTATAAATACTCAGTTTTCGAAAAATTTCCTATAAATAGTCTATTTTCGAAAATTTTCCTAAAAATAATCAATTGTGAAAAATTTTCTAAATGTAATCAAATTTTGAAAAATTTCTTATAAATAGTAATATTTCGAAAAATATCCCATAATTATTCAATTTTCGAAAAATTTGCTATAAATAGACAATTCTCGAAAATTTTCTTTAACTTTTGAAAAATTTCCTATAAATTGTCATTTTTTGAAAAATTTCTAAAAACTGTCAATTTTTGAAAAATTTCCTTTAAATAGCAAATTTTCGAAAAATTTCCTATAAATAGTCAATTTTCGAAAAATTTCCTATAAATGGTCAATTTTCGAAAAATTTCCTATAAATAGTCAATTTTCGAAAAATTTCCTATAAATAGTCAATTTTCGAAAAATTTCCTATAAATAGTCAATATTCGAAAAATTTCCTATAAATAGTCAATTTTCGAAAAATTTCCTATAAATAGTCAATTTTCGAAAAATTTCCTATAAATAGTCAATTTTCGAAAAATTTACTATAAATAGTCAATTTTCGAAAAATTTCCTTTAATAATCAATTTTTGAAAAATTTTCTATGAATAGTCAACTTTCGAAAAATTTCCTATAAATAGTCAATTTTCGAAAAATTTACTGTAAATAGTCAATTTTCGAAATATTTCCTATAAATAGTCAATTTTCGAAAAATTTCCTATAAATAGTCAATTTTCGAAAAATTTCCTATAAATAGTCAATTTTCGAAAAATTTCCTATAAATGGTAAGTTTTCGAAAATTTCCTGTAAATAGACAATTTTCGAAAAGATTCCTACGAATAGTTAATTTTCGAAAAAATCCTATGAATAATCATTTTTTGAAAAAAAATTTTCGTTAAGACTCTTTTAGAGCAATATTTCAACTTTTTGCAAACTTTTTCACAATTCTAGAATTACCTTTCCACTCTGATTGAGTAGAAAATAACTAACAATTAATGTAACAATTTACTTCTGCTACATATTTGATGCGGTCCTAATTACATTTGTTTACCAATTGGGCTTCCTCATCTTCATTTTATTCATTTAAGATTTGTAATTTGTACCCTTCCTTTATGCTTTGTTTTCATTATTTACAATTGAAAGCTATTAAATATACTCCAGACATACAACATCTCTAATTTCAATCCCAATTTGCAAAAAACTACCAGAATCACTGTCTTCTAAATTTCGTTAATTGCGGAACAACTCCGGCTGCCAATTTAAGTAAAATATCTTTCAATTGGATACGAAAACAAGAGGATAGAGTTTTGCCTTCTTGTTGCTGCTGTGAAGGTACTTCATAGTTAAATTCCATGAAGTAGGAAAATAATTTTCTTTATAATTATCTTTATTGCATATGTAAACTTGCACATTTGCCAAGGGGTAACTATACATAAATATATATATAAAATACGTTATTGGATCACAGTGTTGGAATTTTATTGTAGATTTGCACAAACATCTAATAGTTATAGCATCTACTGTTGTTATTCTCCAATGCATATGTTTGCATATGGATAACAAATATCATTATAATGAAGCATTTTGCGTCAATAAACATTAACAGGAACAAAACTGTAGTGATTTCCAAGCTACTTTTAACTGACTCCACTCAATACAAATTAATATATTATAAGACAAAACCAAACACAAATATCGGTAGGAATACTCTACTTCCTTCCGATATTGAGTGCTAATTTTGATACAGTCATGGTAAAAAAGTTATTAAACAAAACTAATGATGAAATTTATTGTTTAGAAATTATAATAAAAATTCATATAGAATTTTTGCTCTTGGATCTGGTCAGTTGTAGATTTATAAATTGACTATTTATAGGAAATTTTTCGAAATTGATTATTTATAGGAAATTTTTCGAAAATTGACTATTTATAGAAAATTTTTCAAAAATTGATTATTTATAGAAAACTTTTCGAAAAAATTACTATTTACAGGAAATTTTTCAAAAATTAACTATTTATAGGAAATCTTTCGAAAATTGACTATTTATAGGAAATTTTTCGAAAATTGACTACCTATAGGAAATTTTTCAAAAATTGATTATTTATAGGAAATTTTTCGAAAATTGAGTATTTAACGGAGATTTTTCGAAAATTCACTATTTAGAGGAAATTTTTCAAAAATTGACTTTTTATAGGAAATTTGTCGTAAATTGACTATTTATAGGAAATTTTTCGAAAATTGCCTATTCATAGGAAATTTTTCGAAAATTGACCATTTAAGGAAATTTTTCAAAAATTAACTATTTTACGGAAATTTTTAAAAAATTGACTACTTACAGGAAATCTTTTCGTAAATTGAGTATTTACAGGAAATTTTTCAAAATTGACTTTTTATACGAAATTTGTCGTAAATTGACTATTTATAGGAAATGTTTGGAAAATTGACTATTTATAGGAAATTTTCGAAAATTGACTATTTATAAGAAATTTTTCGAAAATTGACTATTTATAGGAAATGTTTCGAAAATTGACTTTTTATAGGAAATTTTTCGAAAATTGACTTTTTATAGGAAATTTTTCGAAAATTGACTTTTTATAGGAAATTTTTCGAAAATTGACTTTTTATAGGAAATTTTTCGAAAATTGAATATTTATAGGAAATTTTTCGAAATTGACTTTTTATAGGAAATTTTTCGAAAATTGACTATTTATAGAAAATTTTTCGAAAATTGACTATTTAAAGGAAAATTTTCGAATTGACTATTCATAGGAAATTTTTCGAAAATTGACTATTTATAGGAAATTTTTCGAAATTGACTATTTATAGGAAATTTTTTTCCAATTGACTATAAGAATAAATTTTTCGAAGATTAGCTATTCATAGAAAATTTTTCGAAAATTGGCTTTTTATAGAAAATTTTTCGAAAATTAACTATAGGAAATTTTTCGTAAATTGACTATTTATAGGAAATTTTTCGAAAATTGACTTTTTATAGGAAATTTTTCGAAAATTGACTTTTTATTGGAAATTTTTCGAAATTGACTATTTATAGAAAATGTTTCGAAAATTGACTTTTTATAGGATATTTTTCGAAAATTGACTTTTTATAGGAAATTTTTCGAAAATTGACTTTTTATAGGAAATTTTTCGAAAATTGACTTTTTATAGGAAATTTTTCGAAAATTGACTTTTTATAGGAAATTTTTCGAAAATTGACTTCTTATAGGAAATTTTTCGAAAATTGACTTTTTATAGGAAATTTTCGAAATTGACTTTTATAGGAAATTTTTCGAAAATTGACTTTTTATAGGAAATTTTTCGAAAATTGACTTTTATATAGGAAAATTTTTCGAAAATTGACTTTTTATAGGAAATTTTTCGAAAATTGAAAGTCAAAAAAAGTCAATTTTCGAAAAATTTCCTATAAATAGTCAATTTCGAAAAATTTCCTATAAATAGTCAATTTTCGAAAAATTTCCTATAAATAGTCAATTTTCGAAAAATTTCCTATAAATAGTCAATTTTCGAAAATTTCCTATAAATGGTAAATTTTCGAAAAATTTCCTATAAATAGTCAATTTTCGAAAAATTTCTTATAATTTTTACTAAAATTTCCTATAAATAGTCAATTTTTGAAAAATTTCCTACAAATAGTCAATTTTCAAAAAAATTCCTATAAATACTCAATTTTCGAAAAACTTCCTATAATATGTAAAATTTCCTATAAATAGTCAATTTTTGAACAATTTCCTATAAATAGTCAATTTTCGAAAAATTTCCTATAAATAGTCAATTTTCGAAAAATTTCCTATAAATAGTCAATTTTCGAAAAATTTCCTATAAATAGTCAATTTTCGAAAAATTTCCTATAAATAGTCAATTTTCGAAAAATTTCCTATAAATAGTCAATTTTCGAAAAATTTTGTATAAATAGTGAATTTTGGAAAAATTTCCTATGAATAGTAAATTTTCGAAAAATTTCCTATGAATAGTAAATTTTCGAAAAATTTCCTATAAATAGTCAATTTTCGAAAAATTTCCTATAAATAGTCAATTTTAGAAAAATTTCCTATAAATAGTCAATTTTAGAAAAATTTCCTATAAAAAGTCAATTTTCGAAAAATTTCCTATAAAAAGTAAATTTTTCGAAAATTTCCTATAAATAGTCAATTTTCGAAAAATTTTCTATAAACAATCAATTTTCGAAAAATTTCCTATAAATAGTCAATTTTCGAAAAATTGCTTTTAAATTTAGTTTATAGTTTAATAAAGTGTTCAAATACATTAACAATACACTGTATGTACACATGTTGCTACCTAATAGATTGATTAATATTCATGCCCCAAAATAAAATACATAAATACATACATACTCTTTTAGATTAATGCAAGAAGGTGCGTTTATGGTTTTTTTATATGCCTATGAACAGCAAGAAATATATAATATATGTTTGTTTGTTTGTTTATTGGTAATTTAGAAACTAGTGCATGCCTTAATTGGACTAAATTACTTGTTAATTCTGTAAGGCGTGATTACTGCATACTTTGAGGGGAGAATGCTCAGAAATATCTAAAAATATTTTGTTGGTTTTTTTTTAGGTTAATTCGGAAAAGGCCTTCTTTCGTCGGTATTCTATCTCTCTGGTTATAGAACCTCGTTCTAAACAATATGTCAATATCTCTAAAGGAGATTTTAAATAGTCCACCGTTGCACTATTTGTGTTTAAAAAAGCTATTAGGAAACCTCGCCTAAGGGCAATTAGTTGACTTCTTAATTGAAGGCGATAGACTAAAATAAATAATTATTTATACGAAGTCTTGCTCTGAATACTCCAGCAAAAATCTGCCATCATGTGTGCATCCCAGCGACCCTGGTATCTTTCCTCCATTGTCCGAATATCTTGGTGAAATCGTTCGCCCTGTTCCTCATTTAAGTCTCCTAGATTTTCAGGAAAACGATCTAAGTGACTGTAAAGGTAATGTAACTTGATGCTCATGTTGTATCCAAGTTTCTGGAAGTGAGTTAACATCTCTTCAACGTGCGCAACATAATCATCATCCTTGTTATTTCCTAAGAAATGTTGAATGGGTTATACAAACGAATCCCATGCATTTTTCTCAATTTCTGACATTGAACTGAGAAAATCGGTATCTTTGACCAATTTGCGAATTTGTGGGCCGTCAAATATTCCTGCTCTCAGCTTTTCCATACTCAAACTTGGAAACTTCCTTGAAATATACTGGAAACATTCACCATCTTCGTTAAGTGCTTTAACAAATTGTTTCATCAGACCAAGTTTAATGTGAAGAGGGGGTAATATGATGCGATCTCGGGCCACCAGATTACATTTAAAACATTCGGCATACCTGGATCCAGTGTTTCCCTATAAGAACCAGAATCCACTTTTTGCAAAAGGGGGAATAAATAGCTTTCATTTTGCAAAAACTGAAAATTTGTCAATTTTTTTCGATTTAAACGCTATTTTTCAGATTTGGGGCCTATGTGCTACGTGTTAACGTTGTCCAATTCGACTAAGATTTTGTGGGTGGAAGTTTCTCACTAAATCTCACAATAATCCGACATGCACCCTTTGAAATTGTAAAATTTATTTTTTTCATACATTTGAAAACCCGCTATAATGCGTATATTAAGCAATAAACTAAAATTTTGTGAAAATGAGCGAATTCACTAAATTGTGAATAAATTCAAAAAGATCAATCGATTTTTATGGTCGATATCTCATTTTGTTGCTATTATATATCGCTATGCGATAAAATAATAAATCTGGAAGTTTTTTGCCGTTTTCGATTTTTCATGATTTTTTTAAAACGAAAATTTTTGGCATTTTTATGTAAAAAATATATTTTTTTCTTAAGTTTTTTATTATAACTCCGATAGTATTGATCCGATTGAAACGCGATATATAGACGAATTAAAGGCTATGTAAATCTTAATTTTTCTGATTTTATTCTAATAATATCGGACCAGTAGTTTTTGAGTTATCATTAATTATTTGAAGAACCTTTAAAAAAAAATTGCAATTAAAAAAAAAAAAAAAATTAAAAAAAAATCTTGCCATAGAATTTAAAAATTTTACCATTTTTGTACAAAGGTAGTCATGATACATCAAAATTGTACAGTGGTTTAAAGAGCACATGAAATTTTTTTTATTTTGTTGTGCTGTGTAATCGGTAGAGTTCGTTTACTACCATATCGTTAATTTTTTCAATTACTTCGTATGTAGGGACGGTTTTTCTTTAATAGCTTAAATAGAAATCCCATTTCCGGAAATCTGTCAAATATATGGAGGTCATTTAAATGATATTTATAAACAATTTTTAAATAGTCAGTCATGATTTGACAATAAATTTAAAATAATTTTCACTGCGTTGATCCCTCAAGCACTTAATTGGTCTACATTTTATCTAACTTGCTCCCTTAAATATACATACATATGTGGAGCAAAGTTGTTCTTTTAGGAATATTTGTAAACTTAAAAAGAATATGATGGTGGGAAGATTCAGAACACCCAAATATAACACCCTTACATGTTAAATATATAAAAGTACGATATGGAAGAATTTTAAAGAACTTAAAAATATATGTAAATTCGTAGAATGGCTTCTAAAAGCTCATATCATTACTTGTATTAAAACTTTCATACATAGACAAGGGCCCCTTAATATACCAATAACAAGTACCATTCCATTGAATATGTTAAGAACAATTTATGCACAATACATCTTTACTTGCATACAAATTCATTTCGAATTTAACTAATCAACTCAAACTGAAGTGGTAACAAAAGGTGGTAGTTGCAGGGCAATATTTGATAAAGTAAATACTCATGTTCATATACTCGTGCTCGTATATATGTACATATGAATTCAAGTTATACCCTCCAGTAGGGAACAGTTTTCGCAAACAAAAAATATTTCACTGGCTTAATATGCAAAACTGCTAACTCCATTTAAGAACAGTTTACAGGAGAGACAAAAAGCTTCATATATTTCTTATACTTCAGATATTGCTTGAAAAGGAAACTAAATATATAAACTACCATTAAATATTCTTTATCTATAACTACAATCTACAAAAGTAAAAATCGCTTAAAACATATAAATTGGAGTTAGTAATAAACTCTGAACACATAAATTGTATGTGTGGATTTAGCAGTTTTTCGTATCAAACCTTTTTACACACTTTTCAACTCAAATAGAAGAAACTCTACATGATGATCGACGAGCCCTATCTTTTTCTAGCACACGTTACAAAAATCTCAATTTTCTCAAAAAATGGATTTAGCAGGTTTGCCTACTAAGCCAACGTTTTTATACCCACCATCAAAAAGAAGAAAGATTGAGATTGTCATTCCGTTTGTAATTTCCTTAATATTGGCTCAAAAACCAAAAATATATATATTCTGAATCCTTATGAAATTCTAAGACGATTGAGCAATGTCCGTCTGTCTGTCTGTCTGTCCGTCTGTCAGTCTGTCAGTCTGTCTGTCCGTCTGTGTGTCCGTCTGTCTGTCTGTTGAAATCAAGATAACGCCTAAACGAAAGGAGGTAGCTCACTGAAACTTAGTAAAAATATTCTTCATTTCTGAGAAAATTTTGGTATTGAAATTGGGCAAAATCGGTTCACATTTGACCATAGCTCCCGTATAACCTTGTCTAAGCTAATCGCTTATTTGTAATAAATGACAAATTATAGTAGCTATAATGATAAAATTTAGTATATAGAAGTTTTACATTAGCCCTAGGCAGCGTTCATCAAAATCGGTTCACATTTAGCCATAGCTCCCATACAAAAAACTTACGAAAACAGCCTAAATTTCACCTAAAATATACTTAAATGCCAATAAATCTAAATCTAAGTATAACAGATATAACCACTAAATTTGGCACAAGAAAGTCTTATGTCAATGCCAGCCAGTGTGCAAAATTTTGTCGCAATCCGTCTCCATTTGACCTAGCTCCCATATAAAAAACTTACGAAAACACAAAAATTCAAAAATAAAAGGGGAATTATGTCCGTCTGTCCGTCAGATCAAATCGTAATAGCTCCTTAACTACAAGAGCTAGTAAAACTAAATTAAGCACAAGAAAGTCTTATGTCAATGCCAGCCAGTGTGCGAAATTCTGTCACAATCGGTCACCATTTGACTATAGCTCCCATATAAAAAACTTATGGAAACACAAAAGTACATAAAGAAAAGGTTGTTTATGTCCGTCTGTCCGTCAGATAAAAGCACGATAGCGCCTTAATGAAAAGAGCTAGAGATACAAAATTTTACAAAAGTAGTTTGGATATCTTGAAAAAGATGTGTGTTGAAAATGGAGAAAATCGGTTCAAATTTAGTTAGAGCTCCCATATAACCCCGCCCCGGGAAATACATTAATATGACGATTAAATTTAAATTGGGGAAGTTTTATGCAATTTTTGATCAGTTTATCAAATTTTATAGGAATCAGTGCGTATTTGACTTTAGCTTTCATATAAAAAACACACACAGAAACCAAAAATTTTAGCAAAGGCCAGTTAAAAGCTAATAAATTAGAAACTATGATAGCTATGGCCACTAAATTTTACAAGAATAAGCTCTATATATATACCAGCTAGTGTGTACAATCGGTCAACATTTGGCTATAATTCTTATATATATATAACATCTCCTTTTTGTATCTACAATCAAAAAGATTTAGAGGTACATTATAGTAAGATTGCACCTATGAAATTAGATAGGCATCAATCAATGTTCAGCCCAAACTTTATATATGATGAATGCATTAGGAACTCCTAACGAAATATATGGACCCGCCGTACTACTATTGACGTGTTTAGCCTAACTACATATTAAGCACAACGAAAAGTATTTAACAACTTATTAATGTAAAACTATACCCGGTTATGAGACCGAATTTTGATCAAAGTAAATATTCCCCAGTACCACTAAAATATTTTTAAATTTTGAACTATAAAGCTACGCAAACGAATTTAGTCCAAAGGTTTTACCAACAATACCAATTAGCTTAGCGATTTTTTCAGTTTTGGTCCAGATTTTGAATTAGCTGCACCCTGTTTCTGAATTTAACATAACTTGATGGTGGGTGTATAAGATTCGGCACAGCCGAATATAATACTCTTACTTGTTCTATGTGAACTTATGTGTATTGTAGAATAAAAGATGAAAAGTGGAAAATATTGAAAATATGGTACAATGATTTTCCCATTTGAGGTTTTGCATATACGAGTACATATGTAAATATTATTGATTTTGTTTAATTTTTGTTCACTTTCAATATTCACACAAAAATAAAAAATAAAAAAATTCACACTTTGGTATTGAAGAAAAAACGTACGAATACAGTTTATTTGCAGAACGTTTTTGGTAAAAAAACAGTCATTTGTATGCTATTAAGGAACTCGATTAAGAAGTTCATTTTTATGGGGACATGTTATTTGTAGAAAGTTAAATAAATAAATAAATAGGTACAAAAATATGAAAACTCAATTTGGAATTTGAAATATTGGTTAATGTTTTTGGGTAGCGATTTGTATAAACACCAAGGACCCGTCTATATCGTTTCACTAACTTTAGAAGCATTTTCGAATCAGATCACTAAGGAAAGAAAACAAATAATCATCAAATCAACTCTTCTTTCTGGATATCCGGAATATATAAGATCTTCTAAAAAGTTATTTAAAATCTTATTCATTGCTGTAGTACTTTTTATCTGGAATATTTAGTTTCGTTTGAACTCATGTCAAGTCATTCACAGATTAAGCGAACTGAGGTTCTATTATCGGTAATCAGTTGCCAATTGACAACACAATAAGTTGAGCTGAGTTGAGTTGCAGTACACAATCGAGCCATTAGCCTATAATTAAATGAATACAAATGGCAAATATTGTCATCCGCAAACGAGTACAAGGGCTGGAAGTTTGAAGTAGGCGGTATTTTAGAAAAATAAGAAATGGAGTAGTAGATCTTGATCTCATTTTATGAGAGTATGATTCCTGAAAAATCTCGAAATTAATTCAGAGAAGTGAATACCGAGTCAAAAATCATTAAATGTTTTGCAGTGTTTTGTGGGATTGACATAAAAGCATCTACTACACGCTACTGTCCTACGGCTAAACTCTTAATCCTATCGTGTACTGCAAACAAATAGACTGTCAGAAGCAATAGAACAGAAATTGCCTAGATCCGAATCGCCGCATTCGATATCGATCGAAATCTCAGACTTTTAAGCAAATATTGTATAACATACCTTAAGGATTTTAAAAATAATTTTCAAAGAGTTTATCAAAATTTGATAACAAAAATACTCTTAGTTTAAATTAAATACTTTTACTATCAGGGAACTTTTGAGAAATAAGTTACTATGTAGTAAACCTTTTATGTTATATAGGGTTTTTCAACAGGAACGCTACAAAAATACAGCGACAGGGACAGCAGACAACGAAATATTTGTGGCTGTTTTTTCGACAATTATTAAAATTTAATACCGAGATTTGGAGTCATTGGCCTCAACGTTAAGAGCGCGAATCATCTTCAGCGATGAGGCTCATTTCTGGCTGAATGGCTTGGCTGGGCAGGCAGTAATCTACACGTTCTCCATTAATCATCATTGCATCCTGCAAAAATTACGGTTTTGTACGGTTTATGGGCCTGCGGCGTCATTGGGCCGTATTTCTTCCGTGATGATCAAGACCGGCACGTTACTGTGAATAGAAATCGCTACCGTTCAATGATAACTGAATATTTTAAGACTCAATTGGATGATATGGACTTGGAGGACATGTGGTTTTAACAGGACTGCACCACAAGCCACACATCGAAAGTCAGAATAAATTTATTGAAAGTTTGAAGAAAGTGTTATCTCACAAAATGGTCCAATCGATTGGCCGACTCGATCGTGCGATTTGGCACCGTTGGACTATTTCCTGTGGCCCTATGTCAATTCTATGCCAAAAAGCCAGCAACAATTGATGAACATGTACGAATATCGAATGTGAAATTATAGTGGCGGCCAATTTATGCTTGAAAACCGTCGAAAATTTTGTTCAGCATCTGGACTTCTGCAAGCGTACCCGTAAGGCCATGCAAAATAAATCGACTTCCAGACATAATTTCATCAAACGTTCTTTTACAGAAATAAAGAATTTCATTGATATCCAAAATCGCTTTTGTTTTATTTAAAAAAAAAACTTTTGTAGAGCACTTATCAAAAAACCTTAATATATTTTAGATTACCTTAAAAGTATGCTATACAAATGTTTCTGAATTATCTAGCTTTTCAAACAATATCGAATGAAAGAAAATTATCTTTCATTAGGGGCCAAATTACGGCATTCGATATCGATCGATGTTTTTTTCTTAGATGTTTTCAAAACATTTATATAGCATACTTTAAGGATAATCAAAATTATTTAAAACATGCACTGTTTACTATATTTTTTTGAAGTTATTTGCCAAAAGATGAACAATAGTAAAAGAGTTTTAATTGAACAATATATATTTTTAAAAACGAATCAAAATGGATACCAAATTTCAATAAACTTTTTGCGTAGACGTAACTTTGAACATCCCTAAAGTATACTTCATAATATTCGCTTAAAAGTCTGAGCTTTCGATCGATATCGAATGCGGTAATTTGGCCCCAGATGTCGTTGTTTAGACTTCAGAAACTCTGTAAGTTCGGTTGGGAAGTGCCAATCCACCATATAGTCGCGACTTTGCTCAAAGTTTTCATTACCTGGTTCAGTCTATAGCGAGTCATTTTGCTTGTTCTTTGGTAGTTGCAGTTTTTCGGTCGTAAGTACCTGGCTTTCTTTGAGAGGAATAGAAGTAACTTTGAACATCCCCAAAGTATACTTCACAATATTCGCTTAAAAGTCTGAGTTTTCGATCGATGTCGAATGCGGTAATTTGGCCCTAGATGTCGTTGTTTAGACTGTTGATTGTAGTGCACATATTAAAAAACCTTTTATATATTTTCGATTACCCTAAAAGTATGCTATACAAATGTTTCTGAATTATCTAGCTTTTTAATCAATATTGAATGAAAGGAAATTATCTTTCATCAGGGTCCAAATTACGGCATTCGATATCGATCGTAATCAGAGCTTCGAAAGGCTTAATTAAATATTAGCTTAATTCCTAGGAATTCAAAAATGATTTAACAATACCTTAAGTTTAATTCCCATAAAACAATTAAAAAAAATGTGTTGATTTTTAATTCATAGTGAATTGATTCATATGGGAATTTAAAATCAACTTGAATGAATAAAATGTTTCTTCATTCCTCTACTCCAATTTGAATTAACATTTTTTATTCTTAATTAAAACCAGTCCAAATTGAATTAAAATATTTTTTGATAATTCATTTTGTGCAAATCATTAGGGTGGATATAAACTAAAGATACTTGATTTTAAATCAAAAACTTAAATTCTGACTTTTTCGAGGGAAAACTATACCACTCATTGAATAAAAGTATATCAAACCAAAAAACAAAAATTGAAGTTTTAATTTATAGGGTATTATTATATCAAGTGCGATATACATTGTTTGTAAAAACCCTAGATATAAAATAGAACAAAATTTATCATAACCTATTAAAATATTCTTATGTTTTATCAGAAAGCATACACATATAATAAAAGTATGCATGTATTCTTTAATGTTCGTTCAAAAAAACGGAACTACCCTAATGTGGCTATTTCACCGCAAACTTGTGTATATTTTGCATTTATTTGTTAAACTATAACTTTTAAAAGATATTTAGATATGCAGGAATATAGTAATATTAATAGTCCTTCGTTTATAATGACCTAATCTTTACCAGAAATTCAATCAGTGAAGGAATCTGCTTAATTAAAAATTTTTTCTAAAAAAATTTATAAAAATAATTTGTTTTATATGACATTAGTTTTTGTAAATACATACATATACATGTAAAATGTGCTAATATGTAAGAGTATATTATCTCTGGTTTTGTTGTGTTGCTGCGAAATAATGGATTTTATATGTTTTCGAATCTGGATGAGATTATAGATTATGTGTACAAAAAATCTTTAGTTTTATGTGTATCTATATTTTATTTTAAATAGTTTTTCTGATCTTATGACCAATAACAAAGAATTTTTCTATTTTTTTTAAATTTCGCCTAAGTCAACTTAATAAACTTTTGAATTTTTCCACAAAAGTGTTATTTGTATATGCCCTACAGGTCTAAAAAACATCAGTCCCTTAGCAGGAAGATATATTACATAGCTGAGATACATACACAATTATGATGGAATTAGAATAAAATTACAAAATTCAGTACAATTAGAAAATGTATATATACATATGTATATATGTCGATAATGAATAAATCACATTTTAATCATATGACTTTTTATACATGTTTTTTAGACAAACCAAGTCCACGGTTTTGTTAAAATCGAGATGGAAATCATCTCAGCTTAAAAACCCTTTTTTAACCCAATAACTTAAGAAAGAGTCATTTCTTTATCCTCTAAAATGGGGACTTTTTTTCATGGGTATTAAATGATATTTAATCCCTAATGCAATCCTGAAACTTATTTTATAGGTATTATATATTTTGGAACTGTAGGGTTCGTTTGAATACATTTATTTTTGTATGCCTTTACAAAATGATTTGTTTATAAAATTTTTAATTATTTTTGTATAAGATTAAGAATTGAAATAATTTAAATTAAATCTAACTGATTTTAAATTCCCTAAGAATTAATTCTTAAAAGTTAAGGCTTATGACTTGATTCAGGTGAATGTATTATGGGAATGATATAAACACTAAAATAAATTTGATTTTAAAATATGGAATTAGTAATTGAGCCTTTCGAACCTCTGATCGTAATCTTATGTTTTCAAAACATTTGTATAGCATACTTTAAGGATAATCAAAATTATTTAAAACTACACTGTTAACTATATTTAAATTACGTTTTAAATAGCTATAAAAATAAGCGGACAGGTATTTGGTACTTTTTTAAAACTATGTCCGATAGGGGGTAAAAAAGGGAGAAAATAGTTTTTTTGGTACCTTTTTAACCCACTCTTATATTTCAAAACTTAAGAACATAGAAAGAAACCTTGTACTGCAGTCAATAGATGTGAAATAAACATTAAACACGTATGTGGTACTTTTTTGATTTTGGGGCCAAAATAAGTAAAAAAGGGATAAAATGATTACTTAACATCTCAAAAAGTAATACGAATAGGAACATTATGTTAACTGCGTTTTAATAAAATGTACCGAATTCAATTGGTACCAACAAGCATATGGAACTTTTTGAAAGTAGTGGATAAAAAGGGGAAAAATGAGTAATGTTATAACTTTTAAACAGATGAATGTTTGTCTGTATGTATGTTCTTTATAGAATAGTAAACTGTAAATTTGATCATGTTATGCTCTTTAGCGAAGATGTTGTATATAAGCTGGCAAAGGTTTCTAAGTTAATAAGACTAATTTCTGACAGATGGCGCCACTGAAAATTACTAAAAATTAATTAAATCGTCAACTGTACATTTGATCATGCTATGATCTTTAGCAAAGTTGTAGCGCATGAGCCGGCGAAGGCTTTTTAGTTGTCATGAATAATTTCCGACAGGTGGCGCTACTGAAACTTACTCAAACTCAATTTAATCCTAAGCTGTACATTTAATCATGCTACAATCTTTAGCAAAGTAACAATTAGAACTATTTTTAAGTTTTATCAACTTTATCTAATTTTCTAAACTGTTGTTTACAACAAAATTTACTCACGAAGGTTTCTTAGTTGGTATGAAGAAATTTCGACAGGTGGCGCCACTGAAATTTACTCAAAGTCAATTTAATCGTAAGCTGTACATTTAATCATGCTATAATCTTCAGCAAAGTTGTTGCGGATAAGCCGACGAAGGTTTATGAATTGGAATGAGCAAAGTCCGACAAGTGGCGCCAAAGAAAATTACTCAAAGTGAATTAAATCGTAAACTGTGCATTTGATCATGTTATAATCATAAGCGAAGTTGTTACACATTAGCAGACGCAGGTTTCTTAGTTGGTATGAACAACTTCAGGTGGCGCCTGAAATGAATTAAATTGTAAACTTTGCATTTGATCAAACTATTATTTTTAGCAAAGTTGTTGCGCATGAGTCGACGGAGGTTTCTGTTGGTATGACCAATTTCCAAAATTATTGAAATAAGTTAAACTGTAAACTATGCAAACTATGTGTTGGTCGGACAAAAGAAATAAAATAATTCAAAATTAACTGAATATTTGTACAATGTCTTTCCTCTAAATTTATTTTAGTACTTTGTAAAAAAAAATATATAAAAACTTTAAAATTTGCCTCAAAATGCTTATCATAAAGCTCCGAGCAAGGCTCGGTTAACCAGGTACTAAATGTAATAGATCAATTGCAAAAAAATTTCTTTATGAAAAAAAAAAATTCTATTGAAAAATTTTTGATAAAAAGTTTTTTTGTAGAAAAATTTTTGATAACAAATTTTGAATAGAAAAATTTTTGATAAAAAAAATTTCTATAGAAAAATTTTTGATAAAAAAAATTTCTATAGAAACATTTTTGATAAAAAAAATTTCTATAGAAAAATTTTTGATAAAAAAAATTTCTATAGAAAAATTTTTGATAAAAAAAATTTCTATAGAAAAATTTTTGATAAAAAAATTTCTATAGAAAAATTTTTGATAAAAAAAAAATTCTTAAAAAAACTTTAGATAGAAAATTTTTGATAAGAAAAATTTCTGTAAAAAAATGTTGATATAAAAAGTTTAAATGAAATATGTCTCTTATTGATCTAAAGCGTGCCCAACCCTGTTATAATGGAACTTAGCTTTGTAAAGATTTACACAAGATGACAATTTTTGGTACGTTGGCCATGTCCCATTTTCTTCAATCTCATGTTCTACAACCTAAGAACTTTTTGTAGTTCTAAATTTAGTTAACAGTAAGAGTAGCTGTAATTGAACAGTGAACTCAAAAAATTTTAAAATATAAAGAAATTTTTTACTGAACTCTTAGTCACGTAATTGTAAACAAGAAACTGAAATTACACACTTTTTTTAGTACTCCCTCAATCATCTACTTACCACTCCAAGATTTCAGTCCGAAAATACGAAAAAAGTATATAACAATAGGACAAAAATCTTTTTTTTTTTGCGGCATCATTGGAAGGAGGGTATGACTGAGAGCTCAAGCAACACTTGTGGGAAATGTTTGTTAGTTTCTTTTGTAGTTTATGTTGTTGGTGTTGTTGCATTGGTACTAGGGTGAGCGGGTGTAGACAGTGAAGCCTCGATTTCATAGTTTTTATATAAGTAAATTTTTAAAGTTTTATTTAATATTTTTTTTCTGGATTCAAAATTTGTTTAATTGAAACTTATTTAAGAATAACTTTTATTTATTACTATTATCATATAAATGCTAGATGACATAGATCGAGGGGTTAGTGTAAGTTCTTTTGGAGCTGTTTTACATTCTGAAATTATTTGGTTCAGTTGAAGGTTCAATTCAACCAGCATCTGACAAACAAACCAACCGACAACATTTTACTACAGTTTTCAGTAACAATAAAATTGGACAAAAAAAAAAAAAGACCCAAAAGAAAGTTACCACAAATTGTGGTCACATAAAAAAAAGGAAAAATGAGCAAAAAAAATGTACAAAAAAAATCTAAAGAAAAAACTTACATGTCACAATGGATTTGACACTCTGGCTGTTTGTGTTCTCATAAATTCTGTTACTCTTTTGTTGAATTTCCAAAGTGTAAAACATGTAAAACAATACTGGGAATTGTATAGAATAGAAATGGAAACTAAAGGTTGGAGTATAAAATTATTTATAGTTTTTTATTCATTTGTTATAGTTGTAATTTAGTTTTCTTTTATGTTTCACTTAAAACTTATTTAACCAACTAAATTTTAAGTATTTTTTTAAAAATAAAAAAAGAAACTTTTAGCAAAAGTTTTTCATACTTCAAAAATCATAATTTAAATATTTTATAAACATTTTCTTAGAATTTTGCATAACTTCTACAATACCTGCAAATTTGAGAAAATCGAATTAAAATCAAAAATTTTATCATTTCTTTGAAAATTTATGTTCATTAAAGCCAAACCTACAAGAATAATCTACATACATTTGTTTTATTAATTATTCACTAATGTAAAGTGTAATTATGCTCATATTCACACATTCTAGTGCGTTAATATTAGGGTGGAACTAAATGTTGGAAGCTGGAATTCCCTTAAACTCAAAAAAAAAAAAAAAAAAACAAGTAAAAGTGTTATATTCGGCTGTGCCGAATCTTATATACCCACCATAAAGTTGTGTTAAATTCAGAAACAGGGTGCAGCTAATTCAAAATCTGGACCAAAACTGAAAAAATCGCTAAGCTAATTGGTATTGTTGGTAAAACCTTTGGACTAAATTCGGTAGCCGTAGCTTTATAGTTCAACATTTAAAAATATTTTAGTGGTTTCCCCAGTATTTACTTTGATCAAAATTCGGCCTCATAATACATATAAATATTATTCTAGCACCCACCTTTAAGAATCAAGATCGATTTATATTCTTTTAAATCATGTTTAAAATTTTCCGACTAAAATTTTTTCAAACTCTAGGCAGCCTTTCCAGAATATTAGTTTTGACCCTTAACGCTTACAGAAGCCAAAAACAGCCAATAATTCTCCATAACTCCCATACAAGACCAACAAAAATTCCTCAAAATCCTCACTTTGAATAACACGAAGCTCCCTTATACAAACAAAAAACTAATGCTTTCTTCGTAAGATAAATGCTTCGCTTTTAACCCATTTACCTTAATGAACTTCCATAGAAATTTTCTAAAGGTTTTTACATTTATTTATACTAATATCTCTCTGTTTTCGATATTTTAACTTCATAATAGAAATAATAAAACAAAAAATACAAAAAAAAAACAGAGAAAACGTTGCCATGGTTTTGAAAAGAAAACTTTTTTAGAATCAACTTCCTCATATTTTCCTTTATTCTTTTCTTGTTCTTGTTGCATGTAGAGAAAGTATAAATAGTCAGTAGAGTGGTTCGAAAAAAAAAGTTGAGTCAGTCACCCCCTAGGATTAAAGATAATAAAAATAATTCTAAAAAATTTTTTTTTATTTTTTTACCACGCCTACAAATACTGCCCTTTTACTATTTTGTTCACTGTGTCGCCATTTTAAATCCGATCATATCATATTATATATTGATTTTCTCTGCTCTTTAAGGGCTACATTTCTCTCTTTGATAGTTTTTTACAACCTCATCAGTTTCTAGTCATAAGTTTTTAAAATTCGAGTCGTACCCACCCTAATCAAACCGAGTAAAAATCTAGTTTTTAAATGTTATGACTATAAATTGACGTGGTAGTAAAAAACTATCAAAGAGAGAAATGTAGCCCTTATAGAGCCGCGAACACCGATATATAAAATGTTATGATCGGATTTAAAATGGCGACACAGTGAACAAAATAGTTAAAGGGCGGTATTTGTAGGCGTGGTAAAAAAATAAAATAATATTTTTTGGAATTGTTTTAACATTATCTTTAATCCTAGGGGGTGACTGACATAACTTTTTTATTTTGTATGGAAGGCGAACCGCTCTAATAGTCAGGCATAAATGCGAGTGAATGTGTGTGTGTTGGCATTTGTATGAAAATATGGTTGCAAGTATCTGGAAGTTGCTGTCAAGCATCTATTTTTTTTCTTCATATTTATGCTTAATAAACTGTACCAGATGAAAGTAAATAAAGTATGAAAAGTATTTACTAAAACTTGAGAAAAGAGTAAAAACCACATGCATATTTGCAACATTACACTACACATATTTTACAAAGATACGCACACACACCCTTATCTACACTAGGGAGTCCCACTGTGAATTTAATTTAAATGGTAAAACTCGTTGCTTTTGTATATACGATTCTTTTATTTGACACATTAGGACTATTATATCACTAGCTTTTTCCGTTGTACTAAACGGTCGGTTCAAAATGAATATTAACCAAAATTGTATGCCGTTCTGTAGGCCAAGGAAGAAAGAAGTCTTTATAGCTTCTGCCAAGATCATCCATTCGAAACGTCTGCCTAACTGCATATCTTCTAATCCGAAATGATTGATACATTGAGACTTTATAGTGACAGCATAGCAATTGATGAGAACATATTTTATCTAAATAAGTCTGAAATAGTCAGAAATACTCCCAGGTCGGTTCACAAGATTTTTTGTTTCTTAACATTTAGATAAAAAAAGGATATACTTGAACCTGAAGAATCCAGCAAATAAAATTAGACCGGTAATTATCTAAGTTCTTTTAGCTTCTTGTCGAGAGTTCCAGTTTATTTCGAATTTGTAAGGTACTATTACCTTAAAGACACCACTAGGATACTTTGAGGTAACTTACTATGAATTACCTTTAAGAACAAGATATCTTATGGACTTCCTTCCTAAGTGATGGCAACAGAAGTATAGTTAGGCATAGTTAGGCAATAGTCAGACAGTCCTTAAGCTATACAGGGACATATCACATTAAAGCTAGTTATACCCCTCACCATCATATGTGGAAAGGGTATTATAAGTTTGTGCTGATGTATGTAACGTATAGACATATTTTGTCTTAGACCCACTTTTAGTATACCAATAGGTCTAGAATCACTTTTTGAGTCCATTTAGCGATGTCATTTCGTCCGTCCGTCTAGCTGGACGGCTGGCTGACTGGACCCCCATGTAAACTATGTAATCAAAGTACAGGTCGCAATTCTCAAGTTAATTTAATGAAATTTGACACAGATGATTTTTTTGATAGTCGGACCATGACTATTGAAATTCATCAAGATAGGTCCATTATTTATGGTACCTTCCATGGGTCCAATTTCCAGGAATTGATATGTTGGCCACAAATATCAATATTTTTTCATGAAATTTAAAACAAATACTACTTATGTAAATCTAAATCACTGTACCCAATTTCGTTGAAATCGGTCCACATTTGACCATAGCTCCCATACAAACTTTTTTCTCAAAATGCACTAAATGAGACAAAAATCACTAAAATGCTCGCAAAACTGAAGATAATGAGAATTTTGAGTTTATTTACATATTTTTTGTAAAACCTGTAATCAATTTGCCAAATTTCGAGATAATCTGTCCACATTTGACTCTAGCTCTCATACAAGTCGAAATGGCGGAAACAGCTTAAATATATAAGTTTTGGAAAAATGTTTGTATGATGGCAAAATTTAGTAAACATTTGTCTTTTTACAGGAAAAAGAACACCTTTGAGCTTAGTAGTGAAGGGTATCGTATGGTCGGGCTTGACCGATTATAGCAATTCTTACTTGTTCTTATATCATTATGAGCTATGATTATAATAACTATTGATCAAAAAAGTGTTCAGATCTTAACCTTAGCTGGATAGAAGCCTCCAATCTATCAGCTATATTTTAATCGTAGTTGTTGCACTTTTTTGATAAAAGTTCTTAAACCAATTTTTTAATTGTTAAAAACTTTAAACCTCACTTTAATTAATATAAAATTTCCTTTCCATTGATGTATAACGTGTCTATTTTATCTTATTTTGGTAGAATAATATTCTTAAGACATAACAAATAAACATTTTATCAAAATAAACTAAAAAAAAGATTAATTACAATAATAAATAATTGCAGTAAATTGGGATCTTAGTGCAATACACTACAGTAAAACTTTTTAATTAAATGTTTGATGTCCCAAAATTTTTGAAAATATACGGCAGCACCTGTGTCAAGTTTTAAAATAACCTTTTGTTTATTTTAATCTTTTTTTAACCCCCTTAGTCCCTGTGTGTTTCTGTTCAGATGATAATCTTTCCTCTATGTTGATATTTGTTGGACACAATAATTCGTATTTATTTTGTTACGCAAATAATGGTTTGGTATGGTTTTCGCATTGTCTAGAATTAGGGATAATCCAGTAACGAAACGCGTCGAGGAAAGGTTTCCCCACCAACATTTTTGGTTTAAGCATATAATAATTTTAGAATTTTAATACCAAATATTTCCATAGAAAAATTTGTATACCGAAAATTTTCTATGGAAAAATTTGTATACCAAAAATTTTCTATAGAAAAATTTTGCTACCCAAAATTTTTTCTATAGAAAAATTTTGTACTGAAAATTTTGTGTAGAAAAATGTTTACACCGAAAATTTTCTATAGAAAAATGTTTACACCGAAAATTTTCTATAGAAAAATTTTTACACCGAAAATTTTCTATAGAAAAATTTCTATACCGAAAATTTTGATACCAAAAATTTTCTATAGAAAAATTTTGATACCAAAAATGTTCTATAGAAAAATTTTGATACCAAAAATGTTCTATAGAAAAATTTTGATACCAAAAATGTTCTATAAAAAAATTTTGATACCAAAAATTTTCTATAGAAAAATTTTGATACCAAAAATTTTCTATAGAAAAATTTTGATACCAAAAATTTTCTATAGAAAAATTTTGATACTAAAAATTTTCTATAGAAACATTTTGATACCAAAAATGTTCTATAGAAAAATTTTGATACCAAAAATGTTCTATAGAAAAATTTTGATACCAAAAATTTTCTATAGAAAAATTTTTTTTCTATAGAAAAATTTTGATACCAAAAATTTTCTATAGAAAAATTTTGATACTAAAAATTTTCTATAGAAAAATTTTGATACCGAAAATTTTCTATAGAAAAATTTTGATACCTAAAATTATCTATAGAAAAATTTTGATACCTAAAATTATCTATAGAAATATTTTGATACCGAAAATTTTCTGTAGAAATATTTTGATACCGAAAATTTTCTGTAGATAAATTTTGATACCTAAAATTTTCTATAGAAAAATTTTGAAACCGAAAATTATCTATAGAGAATTTTTAATACCAAAAATGTTCTATAGAAAAATTTTTTACAATGAAAAATTTTTAAAAAAAAAAATTTTACAATTTCAATAGTCGTAGTCATATTATTAAACAAATCTCTGTTCTAAATTTCACCAAATTATCTTTCAATTTGCGACCTGTAGTTTGATTATATGTGGGTCCAGCCAGCCGTCCAGCCAGACGGACGGACTGACATTCCTAAATCAACTCAGAAGTTGATTCTAAGTCTAGTGGTATACTTAAAGGTAGGTCTAAGACAAATATTTCTAATAGGGTCATAAAAGCCCTGATCTAAGGGCTTGACTTGAATATATTAAGGATATATTCAAAATTTATTTCGAATACTTGTCCATAGAAAACTAGGCTCGTAATACAATAATGATAATTCTCTCACATATCACTGAAAAGATATTCTTAAATGTCACTCCATATTTCCTGCTTTCCAATTATCATGGGACACTCTTAACTGCATATGTTATTTACTACCACAAATGTCTTACACTTATGATGTTCTAAAGTATTTAAGGTGTGAAAAGAAAATTAAATTTATGCAAAATATACCACGACCTAAGTTCATCAAGTTGAGGGTGTTCTGGTTATTAAGGTAAAGTAAAAAGGAAAAGAAAAAAACTACCATAAATAGAAAATTGTAATGCCTCTATATCATCGTAATATAAAGAGTTGGAGAAGTGCGTTTTAATATCCAGGTGTATGCACGTATATGTGAGTCAAGGGTTACATGCGTTTAGGCTTTTCTGTGAAGCTATTATTTTGCCAGTGTTTACTTTTTGTGCATTTTATTTTTTTGCAGGATAGTTAAGTTAAAAAGTCTGTGGCCAGGCATCTAAAATAAATCAACGAACATATATATTAAATGTTGTCACGCCCTAAAAAGTATGAGGTGATTTTCTCGCATATATCGGAAAATATAATTGAGGCGCGAGAAAGCTTTATTCGACCAAAATCGTTGTACGAAAGATCTTTTGTTGAATGATTTTAGGATATTTATTTGCTAATGTCACTCCAGACGCATAAAATTGTCCATTATTAATATCATCGAAACGAAAATGTTTTGGAGGACCCCGATGATATCCCAGAAGGAACTGCCTATTTAGCATTTAACTATATTCTTTTAGAAGTAGGACCTTTGTCTAAATTCTGTGAATGTTACTATTCTGAGGATTGTTTTTTGGTAGTGCTGGTGTTTTTTCGTCTGACAACAACCGCTTTTTATAGCCAGGAGGTATATTGAGATTGTCATTCCGTTTGTAATTTCCTTAATATTGGCTCAAAAATCAATAACGATATATATTCTGAATCCTTATGAAATTCTATGTCTGTCTGTCTGTCTGTCTGTCTGTCTGTCTGTCTGTCTGTCTGTCTGTCTGTCTGTCTGTCTGTCTGTCTGTCTGTCTGTCTGTATGTCTGTCTGTCTGTCTGTCTGTCTGTCTGTCTGTCTGTCTGTCTGTCTGTCTGTCTGTCTGTCTGTCTGTCTGTCTGTCTGTCTGTCTGTCTGTCTGTCTGTCTGTCTGTCTGTCTGTCTGTCTGTTTGTTTGTTTGTTTGTTTGTCTGTCTGTCTGTCTGTCTGTCTGTCTGTCTGTCTGTCTGTCTGTCTGTCTGTCTGTCTGTCTGTCTGTTTGTCTGTCTGTCTGTCTGTCTGTCTGTCTGTCTGTCTGTCTGTCTGTCTGTCTGTCTGTCTATCTGTCTATCTGCCTGTCTGCCTGCCTGTCTGTCTGTCTGTCTGTCTGTCTGTCTGTCTGTCTGTCCGTCTGACCGTCTGTTTGTCCGTCTGACCGTCTGTCTGTCTGTCTGTCTGTCTGTCTGTCTGTCTGTCTGTCTGTCTGTCTGTATGTCTGTCTGTCTGTCTGTCTGTCTGTCTGTCTGTCTGTCTGTCTGTCTGTCTGTCTGTCTGTCTGTCTGTCTGTCTGTCTATCTATCTGTCTGTCTGTCTGTCTGTCTGTCTGTCTGTCTGCCTGTCTGCCTGTCTGTCTGTCTGTCTGTCCGTCTGTCCGTCTGTCTGCTCGTCTGTTGAAATCACGATAACGCCTAAACGAAATGAGATCGCTTACTGAAACTTAGCAAAAACATTCTTCATTTCTGAGAAAATTTTGGAATTGAAATTGGGAAAATCGGCTAACATTTGACCATAGCTGCCGTATAACCTCGCCTACGCTAATTGCTTGTTTGCTAATATATAACAAACTCTAATAACTATGATGATAAAATTTGGTATATAGAAGTTTTTCATAAGCACTAGGCAGCATATAAAATTTCATCGAAATCGGTTCACATTTAGCCATAGCTCCCATACAAAAAAGTTACGAAAACAGCCTAAATTTCACTTAAAATACACTTAAATGCCAATACATCTAAAAGTATAATAGATATAACCACTAAATTTGACACAAGAAAGTCACATATCAATGCCAGATAGTGTGTAAAATTTTGTCGCAATCGGTCATCATTTGACCTAGCTCCCACATAAAAACTAACGAAAACACAAAAAATCAAAAAGAAAAGGGAATTTATGTCCATCTGTCCGTCAGATAAAATCGTGATAGCTCCTTAACTACAAGAACTAGTAAAACTAACTTAAGCACAAGGAAGTCTTATGTCAATGCCAGCCAGTGTGCAAAAATTTTGACACAATCGGTCACCATTTGACTATAGCTCCCATATAAAGAACTTATGGAAATACGATAATACATAAAGAAAAGGTTGTTTATGTCCGTCTGTCCGTCAGATAAAAGCACGATAGCGCCTTAACGAAAAGACTAGAGGAACAAAATTTTACAAAAGTATTTTGGATATCTTGAAAAAGATTTGTGTTGAAAATAGACGAAATCGGTTCAAATTTAGTTAGAGCTCCCATATAACCCCGCCCCGGTAAACACATTAATGCTGATAAATTGAATACAATTGTAATAGCTATAAAGATTAAATTTAAAATAGGGAAGTTTTATGCAATTTTTGATCAGTTTATCAAATTTTATAGAAATTAATCCATATACGACTTTTGCTTTCATATAAAAAACACTCAAGGAAACCAAAAATTTTAGCAAAGGCCAGTTAAAAGCTACTAAATTAGAAACTATGATAGCTATGGTCACTAAATTTTGCAAGACTGAGCTCTATATATATACCAGCTATTGTGTAAAATTTTGTTACAATCGCTCAACATTTGGCTATAATTCTTATATATATAACATCATCTTTTTATATCTACAATCAAAAAGATTTGGAGGTACATTCATTATATTAAGATTGTACCTATGAAATTAGATAGGCATCAATGTTCAGCCCAGACTTTATATATGATGAAAGCATTAGGAACTCCTAACGAAATATATGGACCTGTCGTATTACTATTAACGTGTTTAGCCTAACTACATATTAAGCACAACGAAAAGTATTTAACAACTTATTAATGAAAAACTATACCCGGTTATGAGACCGAATTTTGATCAAAGTAAATACTGGGGAAACCACTAAAATATTTTTAAATGTTGAACTATAAAGCTACGGCAACCGAATTTAGTCCAAAGGTTTTACCAACAATACCAATTAGCTTAGCGATTTTTTCAGTTTTGGTCCAGATTTTGAATTAGCTGCACCCTTGTAGATATATGAGATATGTTTCTAAATTTAACACAACTTGATGGTGGGTATATAAGATTCGGCACAGCCGAATATAACACTCTTACTTGTTTAATTTCAACAAAACTTGTATAGAGGGTTAACTTTTTAGTCTTTTATGACTCTAGATATGAAACATGGACTTTAATTTTGCTACTTACTGTACAGAGTATTTACACTTAGTAAAAATTAAATTATATTTACGTTTAAAAATTAAATTTCAACCTCCAGCAGCAACTTTGTTGAATGTGCGTGTTAGTAAGTGTTTATAAATTTGTTTCTTCATTTAACGGTAAATGTTGATTCAATTTGTATTTGTATTGTAATATACATACATATGTAAACATATAATAGAATGAGTGTGCAAATATTTAGATACAATGTTTATTTATTATTACTTTCATGCATGTATGAACTTAAGTAGTTTGTTTTAGCCGTTCAATGCACAGTGGAATGGTTTAAAAATAGAATGGAAAAAAGTCCAAAATTTCTAAACCGTTGGGCGGAAACAAATTTATATTTATATAGCAGAAGTGTTGAGAAGCTTAAGTTTTGAACCTGGAAAGTCTAGATTTTGCTGGGGCGGCACAATATTTATTGCCTATTTCACGATTTCGAAAGGAAATCTACTCGAAAGAAAGTACGTAACTCGAATTCGAATTAATTTTGGTTTTACTATTTCGAAGCTTTTCGTTCTTTTTTTGACATTTGCTTTCGCATTGCTGGTTACTTGTTCGAAATAGTGGAACAGAAAATTTTATGAAAATACTTACGTTTTCTTTTGACTTGTTTTTCGACTTTTCTTTCGCATAAAATAAAGTTAGTGAAACGAAAATCAAATTCCTTCCGTATAGGATTAGAAAAAAGGTACTCTTTCGAAATCGTTGCTTAGAAATTTTTAAATCAAGAAAATATGTTTATATATAGATCAGATATTAGTAAAAAATCGGTGCAGTATGGGACAAACATTGAAAATTTATTTTTTGAAGTCAAATATCTTTAAAATCGTAAGAGATGAATTAGGCACGTAAAAATATTTTTTGTAGATCTTGACCTATATATAGTATCATTTTTTAAAACGGTTGTGAAATGAGAAATATATATAGCTTTTAGTGATTTAAGAGTCTGAGGTGCCCTTTTTTGGGGGCCGATTGTGAATCCCCAGTAAAATCTACCTTTCCAGGTTTAAAACTTAAGCTCCCCAACACTTCTGCTATAACCACATACAATTTTTTCCACCTGACGGTTTAGAAATTACTAACTTATTTCCATTCTATTTTAAAACATTGCCACTGTGCAATGTAATTTAAACAAGTTGGATTTGAAAATACCTACTTAAATAATTTGTATTGTAGTAACATTTTTATACCCTTCACCATCATAGGTGGAAAGGGTATTATAAGTTTGTGCTGATGTTTGTAACGCATAGAAATATTTGTCTTAGACCCACCTTTTAGTATACCAATAGACTTAGAATCACTTTCTGAGTCGATTTAGCGATGTCCGTCCGTCCGTCCGTCTGGCTGGCTGGACGGCTGGACCCCCATGCAAAGCTTGTAATCAAACTACAGGTCGCAATTCTAAAGATAATTTGATGAAATTTGGCACAGATAATTTTTTTGATAATGGGACCATGGCTATTGAAATTGGTCAAAATCGGTCCATTATTTATGGTACCTCCCATAGGTCCCACTTCCCGGAATTGCTATATTGGCCACAAATATCAATATTTTTTCATGAAATTTAAAACAGATACTGCTTATGTAAACTTAAATCACTGTACCAAATTTCGTTGAAATAGGTTCACATTTGACCATAGCTCCCATACAAACTCTTCTTTAAAAACGCACTAAATGAGACAAAAAATCACTAAAACGCTCGTAAATCTAAAGATAATGAAAATTTTGAGTTTATTTTTTGCATACATAACACCGCGTTACAAAAACTAACTTTTTTTCTGTCCCATGAACCAAATATACATTTTCGGAAAGGGGAGAAAAAATAAAAATACACGTGTATCGGCGATTTTCATGTACACGTCAGATTTTTTTTTTTTTTCATATAAAATATAATGCTCGTAGTGTCCATTTTTCTGCCTATGTGAAAGACTTAGGATAAGTTTTTAACCCTTTTTCAGTGATCCAATCGAGCAGGCAGATTCCTGGAAATGTCAGTAGCACGTCAAATTTTTTTAAAAAAATTAATTTTTATCAATTCTCAGATTAAAAAAAAAATCGTGTGATTAAATCAAAGTTATAAGTAATTGTAAAGTTATTCGTAAATAAAGAGTATTGTTTTTAAATCTTAATAGAAAAGTGTTTTATTCTCAGTATCAGTGATAAAAGAACCCGACCAACGTTTATCAATGCAGTGCCCGACTCGAAATAACTTTTGTTACGTTTGTGGCTTATTCGCACCAAATAAAAATTTGAGGAATATTACGAAAACAGTGGTTAATTCGTTTCAGAAAATATTCAAAACTGCTTATGTTCCTTACTTGTGGTATACTCCGGAAGTCGTGTGCGACTATTGTTATAGAAATTTATGCACGTTTACTGATGGCAGGTCAACAATAAAGTACGCTGTACCAACAATTTGGCTACCACGTATGCTTGGCGAATACTGTTGGTCTATATGTCGCGATGGTGACACAAATGCTTACAAACGCCAAAATAAAAGGCCGAAGTTTCTTTAAAAGCCATACAAATTTTTAATATAACAATTTTCAATGTTAATATAACAAAATTAATAAAAAAAATCGGTTTCTTAAGGAACTGAAACATTTAGAAAAAACTGATAACCAATTTTTCAAAAAAATTCCGGAAAATCTGAGAATTGATAAAAATATTTTTTTTTTTTTAATTTGACGTGATACAGACATTTCCACTAGTCTGCCTGCATAAATTCAGCTCGATTGGATCACGGAAAAAGGGTTAAAAACGTATCCAAATTCTTTCTCACAGGCAGACAGACGGACACTACGAGCTTTATTTTAAAACACAAAAAAAAAAAATTCTGACGTGTACATGAAAATCGGCGATACACGTGTATTTTTATTTTTTGTTCCCTTTCCGAAAAAGTATATTTGGTTCATGGGACAGAATGTGTGTAACGCGGTGTAATTTTTGTAACAACTGTAATCAATTTGCTAAATTTCGAGATAATCGGTCCACATTTGACCCTAGCTCTCATATAAGTCCAAATGACGGAAACAGGTTGAATATATACGTTTTGAGAAAATGGGTGTATGATGGCAAAATTTAGCAAATATTTGTCTTTATACAGGAAAAATTACACCTTTGACCTTAGTGGTGAAGGGTATCGTATGGTCGGCTTGACCGCCTATAGCGCTTTCTTACTTGTTTATTGCCAAGGCTTTTATTTAAAAACACTGTGAATAGTAGTTTGTGACTTGTGTGATTGAAAAATGTCATGATTATTTCAATTAAAACGAAAATAATTATGTTTGTTTGTGCTCATTGTTTTATTATATTAAATAAATATTTTATTAAGGTAATTTTTGCTAAGATGTTTGATGTTTATAGCAAATAAACATCAATAAACAAATAAGCAGAAACGCAACTTTATGAACTCTGCAATATGACCAGAAGATTTCATTTATAAATATCAACAAATTTAATTAAATAATTTTTAAAACCAAAATATATGACAAAGTACTACAATTTTCCCTACATCGTAAGAGTAAAACGTGGAGTGGTTGAACAAAAATTTAAAACTTTTATCAGTTCATATGATTCTCTCGAAATTTAAGTCAGTCTATTTTTGACCACAGCTGCCATATAAACTCTTCTGTCAAAACTCACTAAATGAGGCAAAAATTACCAAAGCATTAGTAAATATGAAGATAATGACAATTTTATATTTATTTTTCACATACATAATTTTTGTACTGTCAAATTGCTAAATTTGCAGATAATTGGTTCACCTTTGACCCTAACTCCCATACAAGTACAAATGACGAAAATATCTTGAATATAAAAATACTGGTTTCCATACATTTGTTTTCTGCTAAATGTGAAATAAAAGTGGATAAAGAACAATGAAAAAGACATAAACGCACAAGCAAACATACATTTCATGAGCATGTGTGCGTGCCTTAGCTTTCTCTCATTGGATAATCGGCTTTAGCAGTTATCTCCAAATTAAATAAATTAGAGTTTTCAAAACGACCATACGTGAAATTAATTTACGGAAGTGTAACATCTGTATATTATAGAGTCTTTGGTAGAAGTCTTAAAAAGTGCTTAGTAAATATTTGTCTTTATATATGAAAAAGAACAGACCTTTGACCTTAGTGGTGAAGGGTATCATGTGGTCGGGTTTGACCGACTACAACACTTTGTTATTTGTTTTAATATCAGGAATTATTGAGAAGCATTACTTTACGAAGATGTTGTTAAAAGTGATAAAAAACTTGTATTATTTCAAAAGTTACATTAAAATTGGATTCATTCGAAAGCATGAAAATTGATTTTGATTCGAATTGATGATAAGAGACGTTGTAATGCAATCTTGCCAAACAGCCATATCATCGACTAAGCCGAATTTCCATGACGCCAATAAAATGCTCTGTATTTAATAGGAATAGAAGTGTGTGTTTGTATTATAGGCAGGCCATTCTACCAGAAGCCGAAAACTTTTGATAATTTTCGTAAATATCACGATCATTACTGAGACTCTTAAAAATTAGTATTAGAAGCAGTCAGTTGGGATTTGGGTGTTAGAAAATTTTTTTTAAAGAAAATACAAAAATAATGCAAAATAAAATCAAAATCCAATTGTAGTAAAAAAAATATATGGTTCGAGAAAACAAAACAAATATAATTTCAAATATTGTCACCACGACACTATTATTTTTGTAAACATTATTTTAAATAAATGAACCGATTTTGGAATATTTTTCAAAACAGAAATAAATTGTAATATTAAACAATTTTAGATTTTTATATTTTTCAGACATTTTTAGATATAAATATTTTTTTTTTTTAATTTTTGATAAAAATATTTTTCTTTGGAAAATTTTTCGATAAAAATGTTTTTCTGTGAAAATTTTTGATAAAAACATTTTCTTTTGAAAAATTTTCTCAAAAACAAATTTTTTATAGAAAAATTTTCGATAAAAATATTTTTATAAAGAAAAATTTTGGATAGAAATATTTTTATGTAGAAAAATGTTAAATAAAAAAATTTTTGATACAAAAATTTTCTATAGAAAAATTGTTGATAAAAAATTGTCTATAGACAAATTTTTAATAAAAAAAATTTCTGTAGAAAATTTTTAATAAAAAAATTTTCTATAGACAAATTTTTAATAAAAAAAAATTTCTACATAAAATATTTTCATTTTAAAACATTAGAACTTCACATTGAAAAATACCTATTTTAGTTAAAAGTATAAAAAACGGCAACTCTACCTACCTTTTTTTTGGTTATGTTCTCTTTGTGACGACCTCTGAATATGAGTAGCTTAAATAGGGTAAGGCAATCACATGATATAAAGAGTGCTCTAAATAAAATTTGTAGTTGGATTTTCTTAAATAAAGATCAAACATTTTAATATAAAAACTTTACAAAATACGCAAATATAATAACATATTATACAAAATCATTTAGCATTAAAATGTTAACTTAGTTCTCGGGTTTTGCAAAATTATCGACTTTTTTCGGAAACCCTCCCATTAAAGATTTTACAGTTGCTTCTGATACCTTTTTGGAGCATGTGTTCCACCTGCGCTTAAAATCGGACATGTTCTTGGAAATCTTTCCTGTGTTCTTCAATTCCTTTTTTACCAGAGCCCAATACCTTTCCACAGGCCGAAGTTCTGGACAGTTAGGTGGATTTGCCTCTCGTGGTACAAAAATGACATTATTCTTTGAGTACCACTCAAGTGCTTTTTTTCCATAATGGCATGATGCCAAATCGGGCCAAAAAAATGTAGTCACTCTGTGCTCTCTTAAAAAGGGTAACAACCGTTTTTGTAGGCACTCCTTTATATAAATTTCTGTGTTTATTGTGCCAAGTGCCACAAATACTTTACTTCTTTTGCCACAACTGCAAATAGCTTGCCACACAAGAAACTTCTTAGGGAATTTTGTTTGTTTTTTTGTGCGAAACTCTTGCCGAACATTGCCCCGTTTATCAGCAACATAAAAATCTTGACCAGGAAGTTGAGAAAAGTCTGCCAGTACGTATGTTTCATCATCCATCACACAACAGGTGTATTTTTTTTATAAAATCAGACTTCAATTTTTTTGCTCGTTTTTTTGCTTCTAAGTTCTTTATAGCATTGCGATCTGGAACCTTTTGGACTTTGTATGTCTTCAGTCCAGCATAAGCTTTGACTCTATGTGCAAAATTCGTAGAAAATTTCACCGTACGAGCTGCTTTTCCAATATCTGTAGGACCTTTTTTCCTCCCTGATCCAGGTTTTCTTTCAATGCTCAGGTTTTCCTTATACCGTCTGATGGCATTAGAAACCGTTCTAGGGTCAACTTTCAAATTTTTAGCTATTTTTTTAAAAGTTCATGACGGATTTTTTTGAAAAGTTTTAATTATATTTTCACGAACTTTTTTTTCGCAGTCCATTTTGATTGAAATAACTATTGAAAATTAATAATTTCTAAAATAGTAGTATTTGACATATCTATAGAAACCAACTTGATCAAAAAATAAATTATTTCTTGCACTATGGATAAATTTTGTCTAAAATAGTAAATGCACATTTTTTTTAGAACACTCTTTAGAACCTGTTTGATTGATTTGTTTCAACCATTTCGTTTCAAAAATCAACAAAAACGAACACAGTATTCTAATATACACTAGGCCATAATCTTTGATCATGATAAAGACCGGTCACATGTTGCTAGACTAGTCAAAAGCTATATATAACAATATTTTTTTCCAACGATGCAGAACGACCTTACTGAAAAACGCTTTACTTCACAGCTGGGTACCTAAACTTGGCTTGGTTCCTTCTTCACTTGTAAGTCAGAGTTGTTCTTTAGGTGCGGAATGCTATAATAAATACATATTTCAAAAATTGACATCATTAACTTTTATCGAATTATTTACTTGAAAAAATTTTGGGTCATTTTGAACCCTTACCTTTATAGAGTTAGAATCTATATTTTAACAAGATAACCTAATATAGGTATAATCTTATTATTGCTACAAAATTCATGAAATTCCATGATTTGGTGTTAAGAGTGTTAAATCCTACTTTTGACGTTTAACGCAGGAAAGAAAACTTATCTAAGTTTGAAAAAAGTTCAGTATAGATTTTCTATAGACTGGGAAATAATATTCATCAACAGCTTTATTCAAATTGAACCAAACTAATTTATTCAAATAGAACCAAACTAATTAAACAAGCATCTATGTACTTAATTATGACCAACAAAATCTTAGTAACGGCGACACCTAAAACTAGTGAACGTTATCCGAATGAAACACTATTTCATATTTAGATTTTTGGGACCAAAATGGAAAAAAGATAAAAATTCCCCATATAGGAATGGATAAGTATTATTTGTATACTAACTATACTGTACTATAAGCACAGTTACACATATCTCTAAGAATAAAGAAAAACTTACAAATTTCTTTATATGTAATAAGTTCCCTCTTGACCATAGAAGGGAAAGGTATCAAAAAGTCGACCTTTAACATTCTTACTTGTTATATCCACCACCAAAAATCATAGGGGGTATATTGAGACTGTCATTCCGTTTGTAATTTCCTCGGTATTGTCTCAAAAACTAAAGGGATATATATTCTAAATCCTTATGAAATTCTAAGACGATTGAGCGATGTCCGCCTGTCTGTCTGTCCGTATGTCTGTCTGTTGTCGGGGCGATAAAACCTTAACGAAAGGATATAGGTCACTGAAATTTTGCATAAATATTTTTCATTTCTGGGAAAACTTTGGTGCTGACATTGGGCAAAATCGATTCACATTTGACCATAGCTCCCGTATAACCTCGCCAAGGCTAATCACTTATTTGCTAATAAATGACAAATTATAACCGTTATGATGATAAAATTTGGTATATATAAGTTTCACATAAGTACTAAGTAGCATAAGTACTAAGTAGCATAAGTACTAAGTAGCATAAGTACCAAGTAGCATATTTCATCTAAATCGGTTCACATTTAACCATAGCTCCCATACACAAAACTTACGGTAACAGCCTAAATTCCACCTAAAATACACTTAAATGCCAATAATGAAAAAGTGTAACAGCTTTGGCCACATAATTTGGCACAAAGAAGTCTTATGTCAATACCAGTCGGCCGACCATACGAAACCCTTCACCACATTTTTCCTGTATAAAGACAAATATTTGCTAAATTTTGCCATCATACAAACATTTTCTCAAAACGTATATATTCAACCTGTTTCCGTCATTTGGACTTATATGAGAGCTAGGGTCAAATGTGGACCGATTATCTCGAAATTTGGCAAATTGATTACAGTTGTTACAAAAATTATGTATGCAGAAAATAAACTCAAAAGTTTCATTATCTTTAGATTTGCGAGCGTTTTAGTGATTTTTTGTCTCATTTAGTGCGTTTTTAAAGAAGAGTTTGTATGGGAGCTATGATCAAATGTGGACCGGTTTCAACGAAATTTGATACAGTAATTTAAGTTTACATGAGCAGTATTTGTTTTAAATTCCATGAAAAAATATTGATATTTGTGGCCAATATATCAATTCCGGGAAGTGGGACCTATGGGAGGTACCATAAATAATGGATCGATTTTGACCAATTTCAATAGCCGTGGTCCCATTATCAAAGAAATTATCTGTGCCAAATTTCATCAAATTATCTTTAGAATTGCGACCCGTAGTTTGATTACAAGGTTTACATGGGGGTCCAGCCAGCCAGCCAGCCAGACGGACGGACGGCCGGACATCGCTAAATCGACTCAGAAAGTGATTCTAAGCCTATTGGTATACTAAAAGGTGGGTCTAAGACAAATATTTCTATGCGTTACAAACATCAGCACAAACTTATAATACCCTTTCCACCTATGGTGGTGAAAAAACTTACGGAAACACAAAAATACAAAAAGAAAGGGGGGTTTATGTCCGTCAGATACTATAACTAGAGGGACAACATTTCACAAAAGTATTTTTAATATCTTAAGAAAGTTGTGTATCAAAAATGGACGAAATCGGTTCACAGTTAGTTAGAACTCCCTCATAACCCCGCCCCGGGAATCATATTAATGCTGATAAATTGAATACAATTGTAACAGCTATGACCACTAAATTTTGTACAAGGAAGTTTTAAGTCAATGCCAGCCAGTGTGCAAAATTTTGACACTATCGGCCACCATTTGACTATAGCTCCCATATATAAAACTTACGGAAACACAAAATACCAAACAGAAAGGGGGTATCTGTCCATCAAATGAAAGTGCAATAGCGGCTTTACTAAAAGAGATAGAGAGACAAAATTTTACAATATTGTTTTCGATATGTTAAGAAGTTGTGTATCGGTTCACTTTAAGTTTGAGCTCCCATATTACCTCGCCCCTTGAATCACATTAAGGCTGATGAATTAAATTCAATTGTAATATATATGACTACTTAATTTAGAACAAAGATGTTTTATGCAACTATTGGTCAGTATATAAAATTTTATAGGAATTGGTCCAGATATGACTATAGCTTTAATATAAAAATCACACCCGGAAAGCACCAAAATACCACAAACGTCAGCTAAAAGATCTTAAATTCTAAACTTGACAACTATGGCCACTAAATTGGTATAATTATGGTTCATATAATAGGGCCCTACGCTCCACTGATATAACGGAAGCAGAAGAATGATTTATATTTGACATTAGTGGTGAAGGGTATCAAAAAGTCGACCTTTATCAACAATCTTACTTATTTCTTAATTACTTTTGTTAAATACTTACAAATACCGACAATGTAAATTTATCTAGTTGAGGTATTTTCTATCTAACGAAATTCTTATAGTTTAAATAAAAGACAAAAAAGATTGACATATTTGATAGATAAAATAAACATTTATCTTTTAAGAGTATTAAAATTTCAGAAAATTCATATTTAATTGCTAAAACAAAAGCTACTCTGATTTTTTTTTTGTCATAAATGGTAACCAACAGACCGACAGACATCTCTGACAGCAGAAACACAAAATGAAACAATAAAATTTACTTAATAACTTAATACTACTAAGAAAAATATGTTGGCATTCATGTTATTTTTGCCATTAGTTTATGTATTTTAGAAATATTTTAGAACAATTAAGATACATTTTATACTCACAAAATTTAAGTATATTCATACACGCTTCAGTGTTTTTCAAAGAACAAATTTGTATCATGTCAATGATTTTCTAGTTAGACAAAGATTTTAACAATATTTGTTGACATTTTACTTAAGTATTTATGTAGTTTATTTTATTTGATTCCCAAAGACAACAAACACCAAACAAACGATAATATTATTTTAGACTATAACAAAATGAATGGAAATAAACAATTTAGATGTCAAGATATTTAAATTTTAAAAATATTTTAAATAGAAACTTATGAATAGGACTAAAATGTAAAAAGTTGCCTTATATTGAAATAAGTTAAGATGTGCCTTTTAAATAAATACATATAAAGTTTTATTGTTTTTCTAAAGAAAGTTAAAGTTAATTAAACTTTTATTAAATTTAAGAGAAATTGATTAAATATTTCTAACGAAAATCTTTCTACAGAAAAATATTTCTAACCAAAATTTTCTATAGAAAAATATTTCTAACCAAAATTTTTCTATAGAAAAATATTTCTAATCAAAATTTTTCTATAGAAAAATATTTCTAAAGAAAATTGTTTTATAGAAAAATAATTCTAACGAAAATTTTTCTATAGGAAAATAATTCTAACGAAAATTTTTCTATGGAAAAATAATTCTAACGAAAATTTTCCCATAGAAAAATAATTCTAACGAAAATTTTCCTATAGAAAAATAACTCTAACGAAAATTTTTCTATAGAAAAATAATTTTAACGAAAATTTTTCTATAGAAAAATAATTCTAACAAAAATTTTTCTATAGAAAAGAAATTCTAACGGAAACTTTTCTACAGAAAAATAATTTTAACGGAAGTTTTTCAATAGAAAAATAATTCTAACGAAAATTTTTCTATAGAAAAATAATTCTAACGAAAATTTTTCTATATACAAATAATTCTTACGAAAATGTTTCTATATAAAAATAAATCTAACGAAAATCTTTCTATATAAAAATAATTCTAACGAAAATCTTTCTATATAAAAATAATTCTAACGAAAATTTTCTATATAAAAATAATTCTAACGAAAATTTTTCTATAGAAAAATAATTCTAACGAAAATTTTTCTATAGAAAAATAATTCTAACGAAAATTTTTCTATATAAAAATAATTCTAACGAAAATCTTTCTATATAAAAATAATTCTAACGAAAATTTTCTATATAAAAATAATTCTAACGAAAATTTTTCTATAGAAAAATAATTCTAACGAAAATTTTTCTATAGAAAAATAATTCTAGCGAAAATTTTTCTACAGAAAAATAATTCTAACGAAAATTTTTCTATAAAAAAATAATTCTAACAAAAATTCTTCTATAGAAAAAATAATTCTAACGAAAATTTTTCTACAGAAAAATAATTCTAACGAAAATTTTTCTATAGAAAAATAATTCTAACGATAATGTTTCTATAGAAAAATAATTCTAACGAAAATGTTTCTATAGAAAAATAATTCTAACGAAAATTTTTCTATAGAAAAATAATTCTAACGAAAATTTTTCTATAGAAAAATAATTCTAAAGATAATGTTTCTATAGAAAAATAATTCTAACGAAAATTTTTCTATAGAAAAATAATTCTAACGAAAATTTGTCTATAGAAAAATAATTCTAACGAAAATTTTTCTATAGAAAAATAATTCTAACAAAAATTTTTCTATAGAAAAAATAATTCTAACGAAAATTTTTCTATAGAAAAATAATTCTAACGAAAATTTTTCTATAGAAAAATAATTCTAACGAAAATTTTTCTATAGAAAAATAATTCTAACGAAAATTTTTCTATAGAAAAATAATTCTAACGAAAATTTTTCTATAGAAAAATAATTCTAACGAAAATTTTTCTATAGAAAAATAATTCTAACGAAAATTTTTCTATAGAAAAATAATTCTAACGAAAATTTTTCTATAGAAAAATAATTCTAACGAAAATTTTTCTATAGAAAAATAATTCTAACGAAAATTTTTCTATAGAAAAATAATTCTAACGAAAATTTTTCTATAGAAAAATAATTCTAACGAAAATTTTTCTATAGAAAAATAATTCTAACGAAAATTTTTCTATAGAAAAATAATTCTAACGAAAATTTTTCTATAGAAAAATAATTCTAACGAAAATTTTTCTATAGAAAAATAATTCTAACGAAAATTTTTCTATAGAAAAATAATTCTAACGAAAATTTTTCTATAGAAAAATATTTCTACCGAAAATTTTTCCATAGAAAAATATTTCTACCGAAAATTTTTCTATAGAAAAATATTTCTACCGAAAATTTTTCTATAGAAAAATATTTCTACCGAAAATTTTTCTATAGAAAAATATTTCTACCGAAAATTTTTCTATAGAAAAATATTTCTACCGAAAATTTTTCTATAGAAAAATATTTCTACCGAAAATTTTTCTATAGAAAAATATTTCCACCGAAAATTTTTCTATAGAAAAATATTTCTACCGAAAATTTTTCTATAGAAAAATATTTCTACCGAAAATTTTTCTATAGAAAAATATTTCTACCGAAAATTTTTCTATCGAAATTTTTTCTATAGAAAAATATTTGTATCGAAATTTTTTCTATAGAAAAATATTTGTATCGAAATTTTTTCTATAGAAAAATATTTCTATCGAAATTTTTTCTATAGAAAAATATTTCTATCGAAATTTTTTCTATAGAAAAATATTTCTATCGAAATTTTTTCTATAGAAAAATATTTCTATCGAAATTTTTTCTATAGAAAAATATTTCTATCGAAATTTTTTCTATAGAAAAATATTTCTATCGAAATTTTTTCTATAGAAAAATATTTCTATCGAAATTTTTTCTATAGAAAAATATTTCTATCGAAATTTTTTCTATAGAAAAATATTTCTATCGAAATTTTTTCTATAGAAAAATATTTCTATCGAAATTTTTTCTATAGAAAAATATTTCTATCGAAATTTTTTCTATAGAAAAATATTTCTATCGAAATTTTTTCTATAGAAAAATATTTCTATCGAAATTTTTTCTATAGAAAAATATTTCTATCGAAATTTTTTCTATAGAAAAATATTTCTATCGAAATTTTTTCTATAGAAAAATATTTCTATCGAAATTTTTTCTATAGAAAAATATTTCTATCGAAATTTTTTCTATATATTTCTATCGAAATTTTTTCTATAGAAAAATATTTCTATCGAAATTTTTTCTATAGAAAAATATTTCTATCGAAATTTTTTCTATAGAAAAATATTTCTATCGAAATTTTTTCTATAGAAAAATATTTCTATCGAAATTTTTTCTATAGTAAAATATTTCTATCGAAATTTTTTCTATAGAAAAATATTTCTATCGAAATTTTTTCTATAGAAAAATATTTCTATCGAAATTTTTTCTATAGAAAAATATTTCTATCGAAATTTTTTCTATATATTTCTATCGAAATTTTTTCTATAGAAAAATATTTCTATCGAAATTTTTTCTATAGAAAAATATTTCTATCGAAATTTTTTCTATAGAAAAATATTTCTATCGAAATTTTTTCTATAGAAAAATATTTCTATCGAAATTTTTTCTATAGTAAAATATTTCTATCGAAATTTTTTCTATAGAAAAATATTTCTATCGAAATTTTTTCTATAGAAAAATATTTCTATCGAAATTTTTTCTATAGAAAAATATTTCTATCGAAATTTTTTCTATAGAAAAATATTTCTATCGAAATTTTTTCTATAGAAAAATATTTCTATCGAAATTTTTTCTATAGAAAAATATTTCTATCGAAATTTTTTCTATAGAAAAATATTTCTATCGAAATTTTTTCTATAGAAAAATATTTCTATCGAAATTTTTTCTATAGAAAAATATTTCTATCGAAATTTTTTCTATAGAAAAATATTTCTATCGAAATTTTTTCTATAGAAAAATATTTTTTCTATAGAAAAATATTTCTATCGAAATTTTTTCTATAGAAAAATATTTCTATCGAAATTTTTTCTATAGAAAAATATTTCTATCGAAATTTTTTCTATAGAAAAATATTTCTATCGAAATTTTTTCTATAGAAAAATATTTCTATCGAAATTTTTTCTATAGAAAAATATTTCTACCGAAATTTTTTCTATAGAAAAATATTTCTATCGAAATTTTTTCTATAGAAAAATATTTCTATCGAAATTTTTTCTATAGAAAAATATTTCTATCGAAATTTTTTCTATAGAAAAATATTTCTATCGAAATTTTTTCTATAGAAAAATATTTCTTTGAAATTTTTTCTATAGAAAAATATTTCTTTGAAATTTTTTCTATAGAAAAATATTTCTATCGAAATTTTTTCTATAGAAAAATATTTCTATCGAAATTTTTTCTATAGAAAAATATTTCTATCGAAATTTTTTCTATAGAAAAATATTTCTATCGAAATTTTTTCAATAGAAAAATATTTCTATCGAAATTTTTTCTATAGAAAAATATTTCTATCGAAATTTTTTCTATAGAAAAATATTTCTGTCGAAATTTTTTCTATAGAAAAATATTTCTATCGAAATTTTTTCTATAGAAAAATATTTCTATCGAAATTTTTTCTATAGAAAAATATTTCTATCGAAATTTTTTCTATAGAAAAATATTTCTATCGAAATTTTTTCTATAGAAAAATATTTCTATCGAAATTTTTCCTATAGAAAAATATTTCTATCGAAATTTTTTCTATAGAAAAATATTTCTATCGAAATTTTTTCTATAGAAAAATATTTCTATCGAAATTTTTTCTATAGAAAAATATTTCTACCGAAATTTTTTCTATAGAAAAATATTTCTACCGAAATTTTTTCTATAGAAAAATATTTCTACTGAAATTTTTTCTATAGAAAAATATTTCTACCGAAATTTTTTCTATAGAAAAATATTTCTATCGAAATTTTTTCTATAGAAAAATATTTCTACCGAAATTTTTTCTATAGAAAAATATTTCTACCGAAATTTTTTCTATAGAAAAATATTTCTATCGAAATTTTTTCTATAGAAAAATATTTCTATCGAAATTTTTTCTATAGAAAAATGTTTCTATCGAAATTTTTTCTATAGAAAAATATTTCTATCGAAATTTTTTCTATAGAAAAATATTTCTATCGAAATTTTTTCTATAGAAAAATATTTCTATCGAAATTTTTTCTATAGAAAAATATTTCTATCGAAATTTTTTCTATAGAAAAATATTTCTATCGAAATTTTTTCTATAGAAAAATATTTCTATCGAAATTTTTTCTATAGAAAAATATTTCTATCGAAATTTTTTCTATAGAAAAATATTTCTATCGAAATTTTTTCTATAGAAAAATATTTCTATCGAAATTTTTTCTATGGAAAAATATTTCTATCGAAATTTTTCCTATAGAAAAATATTTCTATCGAAATTTTTTCTATAGAAAAATATTTCTATCGAAATTTTTTCTATAGAAAAATATTTCTATCGAAATTTTTTCTATAGAAAAATATTTCTACCGAAATTTTTTCTATAGAAAAATATTTCTACCGAAATTTTTTCTATAGAAAAATATTTCTACCGAAATTTTTTCTATAGAAAAATATTTCTACCGAAATTTTTTCTATAGAAAAATATTTCTATCGAAATTTTTTCTATAGAAAAATATTTCTATCGAAATTTTTTCTATAGAAAAATATTTCTATCGAAATTTTTTCTATAGAAAAATATTTCTATCGAAATTTTTTCTATAGAAAAATATTTCTATCGAAATTTTTTCTATAGAAAAATATTTCTATCGAAATTTTTTCTATAGAAAAATATTTCTATCGAAATTTTTTCTATAGAAAAATATTTCTATCGAAATTTTTTCTATAGAAAAATATTTCTATCGAAATTTTTTCTATAGAAAAATATTTCTATCGAAATTTTTTCTATAGAAAAATATTTCTATTGAAATTTTTTCTATAGAAAAATATTTCTATTGAAATTTTTTCTATAGAAAAATATTTCTATCGAAATTTTTTCTATAGAAAAATATTTCTATCGAAATTTTTTCTATAGAAAAATATTTCTATCGAAATTTTTTCTATAGAAAAATATTTCTATCGAAATTTTTTCTATAGAAAAATATTTCTATCGAAATTTTTTCTATAGAAAAATATTTCTATCGAAATTTTTTCTATAGAAAAATATTTCTATCGAAATTTTTTCTATAGAAAAATATTTCTATCGAAATTTTTTCTATAGAAAAATATTTCTATCGAAATTTTTTCTATAGAAAAATATTTCTATCGAAATTTTTTCTATAGAAAAATATTTCTATCGAAATTTTTTTTATAGAAAATATTTCTATCGAAATTTTTTCTATAGAAAAATATTTCTATCGAAAATTTTTCTATAGGGAAATATTTCTACCGAAATTTTGTGGCTCCTTATTAAATGAAATTATAAGTATACCAAAATTTATTTATGTTACTACCATAATTCGATATAATTATGAATTCCCTGGGAAAATACTATTAAATTTCCATGTGTCATAAAATACTAATACATGCAAGAAAAAAGCGTTTTAAATATTAATACAAATAAATATTCATATCTTATATGTAAATATTGTACAATACTCGTATGTATTGAAATTAAATACCATGAAGAATATTTCTCATTTACCATAAATCTAAATATTTGTGTTAAGTATTTTGTTTTGATTTTCCTTTTCTTGGTTCCGTTTTTTCTTCTTCTTCTTCGATAGCTGACAATTTTTGTGGTATTTACGCTTGAGTTAATATTCTAGGGTTTATATGCCATTTTATTCATATGTACATACATGTCCTTGTAAAATACATTCCAATTCCATTGTTTTGGGTATGACATTAAAATAAGATACTGTATGATTTTTTTTCCTCTTTTTTTTATTTTATTTTTTGGTGAAAACATAAAAATCTTATGAAGCAGAAAATTGCTTTGCAATCAGTAACCGGATGAAAATAAATACATGCACATGAATATGAAGACATATGTGTGAATATAAAAGGATATTTATATCTCCTTTTTTTAATTTTGCAGGAATTTTTTTGAAAAACAAAAATACGTATATAAGAAAGGATACAATCTGTATAAAAGTTTATGTAAATCCTTAAGCCCAGAAATATTTTTATATTTCTCATAGTTTTAAATTTTTAAATATTTTTAATATATTTATTAAGCCTTAAATGAGGAGAACTTTGTGTAACTAACTTTCATAATCTCTTAAAAAAAATTCAAATATGTTTGGCTTAAGATTATATTTGAGATATTTTTTTTTAATTGAAAAAATACATTTCTTTATTTTATCTGGAGAATTTGGTGTACCCTTTGAGAATTTTATTGCTTTAGCAAGTAAGAGTGTTATATTCGGCTGTGCCGAATCTTATATACCCACCATCAAGTTGTGTTAAATTCAGAAACAGGGTGCAGCTAATTCAAAATCTGGACCAAAACTGAAAAAATCGCTAAGCTAATTGGTATTGTTGGTAAAACCTTTGGACTAAATTCAGTTGCCGTAGCTTTATAGTTCAACAATACTGGTTTCCCCAGTATTTACTTTGATCAAAATTCGGTCTCATAACCGGGTATAGTTTTACATTAATAAGTCGTTAAGTACTTTTCGTTAATATGTAGTTAGGCTAAACACGTTAATAGTAATACGGCAGGTCCATATATTTCGTTAGGAGTTCCTAATGCATTCATCATATATAAAGTCTGGGCTGAACATTGATTGATGCCTATCTAATTTCATAGGTGCAATCTTAATATAATGAATGTATCTCCAAATCTTTTTGATTGTAGATATAAAAAGATGATGTTATATATATAAGAATTATAGCCAAATGTTGAGCGATTGTAACAAAATTTTACACAATAGCTGGAATATATATAGAGCTCAGTCTTGCAAAATTTAGTGACCATAGCTATCATAGTTTCTAATTTAGTAGCTTTTAACTGGCCTTTGCTAAAATTTTTGGTTTCCGTGAGTGTTTTTTATATGAAAGCAAAAGTCATATATGGATTAATTTCTATAAAATTTGATAAACTGACCAAAAATTGCATAAAACTTCCCTATTTTAAATTTAATCTTTATAGCTATTACAATTGTATTCAATTTATCAGCATTAATGTGTTTCCCGGGGCGGGGTTATATGGGAGCTCTGACTAAATTTGAACCGATTTTGTCCATTTTCAACACACATCTTTTCCGAGATATCCAAAATACTTTTGCAAAATTTTGTCCCTCTAGCTCTTTTCGTTAAGGCGCTATCGTGCTTTTATCTGACGGACAGACGGACATAAACAACCTTTTCTTTATGTATTTTTGTGTTTCCGTAAGTTTTTTATATGGGAGCTATGGTGCACACTGGCAGGAATTGACATAAGACTTCCTTGTGCTGAATTTTAGTCTTACTAGCTTTTGTAGTTAAGGAGCTATCACGATTTTATCTGACGGGCAGATGGAGATAAATCCCCTTTTCTTTTTGAATTTTTGTGTTTTCGTAACTTTTTTATATGGAAGCTAGGTCAAATGGTGACCGATTGCGACAAAATTTTGCGCACTGGCTGGCATTGATATAAGACTTTCTTGTGCCAAATTTAGTGGTTATATTTGGGCCCTATTTCACTAAACTACAATTCTACAAGTTTACAAGTTACAATTACAAGTCTAGTACTTACAAGTGCTATTCAATTGTGTTTCATTAAAATTTTCACAACAATTGTAGCTTTTTGGACTTGTTGACTGCAATTTCTACAATTACAATTTCTACAATTACAATTATAATAAAATAAAATATTTTGATAAATATATGGAGTCAAATAAAAAATACGATTTTTATGAAATTTTATATATATGTACATTCTCCTAGCCTAGACAATTTTTACACTTCTTCAAAATTTTAAATTTAGCTTTGGTTCAGATTTTATTGCGGTTCAAAGTTCGTTTTTTTTTTTCAATAGTTTTTCAGAAACATACCCACTTTATATGCCTATAACTTTTGATACGGTTATCAGATTTTTGTAAGACTAGGCTCATATTTCAGCATATGCCCTGTAGTTTTATGCTCTTTTAATTAAAAAGTTAAGAAAAAGTTTTTTGTTTTCCGGTCCACCATGAGCCCATTTTTTGGTTTTCGTATTTTGTTGTCTATACTATTATTCACATTTGAGAGAATGATAAAGAAAATGGAAGATATTCTCCTTGAGTCAAGGACATCATTGATCTCCCTTGTTCTTCATCACGCTTCATCACTATAGGTGGAAAGGGTATTATAAGTTTGGCTGATATATATAACGCATAGAAATATTGGTCTTAGTTAGACCACCTTTTAGTATAACAACGGACTTAAAATTACTTCCTGAGCCGATTAAACGATGTCAGTCCGTCCGTCCATCTGGCTGGAACGGCTGGCTGAACCCCCATGTAAACCTTGTAATCAAAGTACATTACGCAATTCTCAAGATAATTTGATTAAATTTGGCACAAACAATTATTTTGGTAGTGTGCTATTAAAATTCCTCAAAGTAAACTAAATTCATCAAGGTACACTAAGTAATGGACTATTATTAATCGAAACATATTTAAAAACAAATAAAATAAATAAATGGTAATTAATATTAATTTGATTTTGTGTTACTTTTAACTAATTTTTATTAAAAAATAGTTAAAAACCAAATTTTAATTCAACTTATCATTCACTTGTAACTTGTAAAATTTTTTTGGGAGTCTCCGTCGACCCTATGCTTTTTTTACAATTCTACAAGTGTACAAGTACAAATTTAGATTAGTGAAACAAAACCACTTGTAGAAGTTCGACTTGTAAACTTGTGAATTGTTAAAATCACTTGTAGCTACAAACTTGTAATTGTATTTTAATGAAACACAATTATTTACAAGTTCACAATTTTACAGGCAAAAACACTTGTAATTGTAAACTGTTATACTTTTATTGGCATTAAGTGTATTTTAGGTGAAATTTAGGCTGTTTTCGTAAGTTTTTTGTATGGGAGCTATAGCTAAATGTGAACCGATTTCAATGAAATTTTACAAGCTGCCTAGGGCTAATGTAAAACTTCTATATACCAAACTTTATCATCATAGCTGCTATAATTTGTCATTTATTAACAAATAAGCGATTAGCCTAGACGAGGTTATATGGGAGCTATGGTCAAATATGAACCGATTTTGCCCAATTTCAATTTCAGAGATGAAGAATATTTTTACTAAGTTTCAGTGAGCTAGCACCTTTCGTTTAGGCGTTATCGTGATTTCAACAGACAGACAGACAGACGGACATCGCTCAATCGTCTTAGAATTTCATAAGGATTCAGAATATCGTTACTTTAATATAGAAAGGCCCTAAGTCGTTTTTCATTCAAATCGCTTTTTACAGCTTTATCTAACATAATTTTATTAAAATCTTTTAATTTTGAAAAACATTATTACAGTATTAAATTCTTTAGAGAATTTAGTAAAAAACTGCGTTTTAGAAATTGCTAAATCTTCAAAACATAAGATTTTATTTAGTTTTTTCTCACTCTCCTGCAATGTAAGAAAAATATTAGTTAGGGCTTTTCTATATTAAAGTAACGATATATAACGTTTTTGGTTTTTGAGCCAATATTAAGGAAATTACAAACGGAATGACAATCTCAATATACCCCCCATTCTTTTTGATGGTGGGTATAAAAAGACCGAAACGACAATATTAAACATTTTTATTGATTCAAATTATAAACTTTGAGTTTACTCAATATGTATTGAAGAAGTTGTATCTTCTTCCAACAACTTTTCTTATATGTATTACTTCTTAGTTAATTAAACTTATACTTTTACACAATCATTAGATAATTTAATTATAGTAGTATCACTGGTAACTTTTCGTAATAAATACTTTTTTCTTTTGGTTTTACCAAAAAATTTACCATAATTAACTTTCAACTTTAGTCGGTGGGTGCATGAACTTATGCTACAACTAAATATCCTTTTTCTCGCCGTTGCTATCCTGTCGTCCTGCGCACACAAATACATGTAATAATATTTTTTCTTGTATGTATGTTTGCTTGTAAAGAGTATTAAAATCATTTAATTATGACCCTTAACTATATAATTAAATAACACTATTAAAAAGAAAAAAAGATTAAATAAAATTGAAGACCAAAAATAACAAAAACTACACAACCATAAACCAAAAGATTTTATGAGAATATGTGCCAGCATGTAAAACCATTTAAGCCAAAAGTTACAACAAAAAACTGGAAAAAAAAGATTTTTTTAAGTTTTATTTTTTTTTTTGAGCAAAATTTTTTGATGTTTTTTTGTTTGTTTGAACAAAGTTAAGACAAACATGTCTGTTTGTTTGTTTGCTTGTATATAAAAAGATAACAGTTTTAATTAAGTTTATGCGACTAAAGAGTGTCACTGTGTTTGTTGATATCATACAGTGTCAATCAGATAGTAAAAGATATATTGGTCAAATATTAAAAAAAATAAAATAAAACTAGTAGAAGTGAAATAGATATTTTGGAGGTTTTCATATCCGGTATAAACTTGAGTTTGTTCAAAACTCACATTCAAAAATTTATCCCTTTCACCCGCCACTGTTTAAGTTTCCTTGCATATCTCGACGATTCTACTGAATTTTAAATTAAAAAGTAAAAAAAAACATCCAACTTCCAGAGCAACTTACTATAATATTACTAGCCAACAGAGGACATCAGTAGAAAATGACCTTATAATGTTTGGCACATTAAAAAAACAGCTAAGAAGCTGATTACAAGTGAATTTATTTTGTGTACAGATTCTTTTTAAGAAGAATTTTAAATACACTAGAACAAAAATTCAATTTGACATTGATGACAAAACTCTTATAATTGACATGGAAAAATAAAAACATTTTTAAAAAGTTAAATTCTTTACTTCCAATTTAAGTGCAGCTAATGTAGAGATTAGCCTCACAAATGTATTTCTATGAAAAATTTTCAAACAAAAATTTTTCTATAGAAAAACATTTCTAACAAAAATTTTTCTATAGAAAAATAATTTTAACGAAAATTTTTCTATAGAAAAAAATTCTAACGAAAATATTTCTATAGAAAAATAATTCTAACGAAAATTTTTTTAAAGAAAAATATTTCTAACGAAAATTTTTTTAAAGAAAAATATTTCTAACGAAAATTTTTCTAAAGAAAATTATTTCTAACGAAAAAATTTCGATAGAAATATTTTTCTATAGAAAAAATTTCGATAGAAATATTTTTCTATAGAAAAATTTCGATAGAAATATTTTTCTATAGAAAAAATTTCGATAGAAATATTTTTCTATAGAAAAAATTTCGATATAAATATTTTTCTATAGAAAAAATTTCGATAGAAATATTTTTCTATAGAAAAAATTTCGATAGAAATATCTTTTCTATAGAGAAATAGAAAAAATTTTGATAGAAATATCTTTTCTATAGAAAAATAGAAAAATATTTCTATCGAAATTTTTTCTATAGAAAAATATTTCTATCGAAATTTTTTCTATAGAAAAATATTTCTATCGAAATTTTTTCTATAGAAAAATATTTCTATCGAAATTTTTTCTACAGAAAAATATTTCTATCGAAATTTTTTCTATAGAAAAATATTTCTATCGAAATTTTTTCTATAGAAAAATACTTCTATCGAAATTTTTTCTATAGAAAAATATTTCTATCGAAATTTTTTCTATAGAAAAATATTTCTATCGAAATTTTTTCTATAGAAAAATATTTCTATCGAAATTTTTTCTATAGAAAAATATTTCTATCGAAATTTTTTCTATAGAAAAATATTTCTATCGAAATTTTTTCTATAGAAAAATATTTCTATCGAAATTTTTTCTATAGAAAAATATTTCTATCGAAATTTTTTCTATAGAAAAATATTTCTATCGAAATTTTTTCTATAGAAAAATATTTCTATCGAAATTTTTTCTATAGAAAAATATTTCTATCGAAATTTTTTCTATAGAAAAATATTTCTATCGAAATTTTTTCTATAGAAAAATATTTCTATCGAAATTTTTTCTATAGAAAAATACTTCTATCGAAATTTTTTCTATAGAAAAATATTTCTTTCGAAATTTTTTCTATAGAAAAATATTTCTATCGAAATTTTTTCTATAGAAAAATATTTCTATCGAAATTTTTTCTATAGAAAAATATTTCTATCGAAATTTTTTCTATAGAAAAATATTTCTATCGAAATTTTTTCTATAGAAAAATATTTCTATCGAAATTTTTTCTATAGAAAAATATTTCTATCGAAATTTTTTCTATAGAAAAATATTTCTATCGAAATTTTTTCTATAGAAAAATATTTCTATCGAAATTTTTTCTATAGAAAAATATTTCTATCGAAATTTTTTCTATAGAAAAATATTTCTATCGAAATTTTTTCTATAGAAAAATATTTCTATCGAAATTTTTTCTATAGAAAAATATTTCTAACGAAATTTTTTCTATAGAAAAATATTTCTATCGAAATTTTTTCTATAGAAAAATATTTCTATCGAAATTTTTTCTATAGAAAAATGTTTCTATCGAAATTTTTTCTATAGAAAAATATTTCTATCGAAATTTTTTCTATAGAAAAATATTTCTATCGAAATTTTTTCTATAGAAAAATATTTCTATCGAAATTTTTTCTATAGAAAAATATTTCTATCGAATTTGTTCTATAGAAAAATATTTCTAATGAAAATTTTTCTAAAGAAAAATATTTCTATCGAATTTTTTTCTATGGAAAAATATTTCTATCGAATTTTTTTCTATGGAAAAATATTTCTATCGAAATTTTTTCTATAGAAAAATATTTCTATCGAAATTTTTTCTATAGAAAAATATTTCTATCGAAATTTTTTCTATAGAAAAATATTTCTATCGAAATTTTTTCTATAGAAAAATATTTCTATCGAAATTTTTTCTATAGAAAAATATTTCTATCGAAATTTTTTATATAGAAAAATATTTCTATCGAAATTTTTTCTATAGAAAAATATTTCTATCGAAATTTTTTTTATAGAAAAATATTTCTATCGAAATTTTTTCTATAGAAAAATATTTCTATCGAAATTTTTTCTATAGAAAAATATTTCTATTGAAATTTTTTCTATAGAAAAATATTTCTATCGAAATTTTTTCTATAGAAAAATATTTCTATCGAAATTTTTTCTATAGAAAAATATTTCTATCGAAATTTTTTCTATAGAAAAATATTTCTATCGAAAGTTTTTCTATAGAAAAATATTTCTATCGAAATTTTTTCTATAGAAAAATATTTCTATCGAAATTTTTTCTATAGAAAAATATTTCTATCGAAATTTTTTCTATAGAAAAATATTTCTATCGAAATTTTTTCTATAGAAAAATATTTCTATCGAAATTTTTTCTATAGAAAAATATTTCTATCGAAATTTTTTCTATAGAAAAATATTTCTATCGAAATTTTTTCTATAGAAAAATATTTCTATCGAAATTTTTTATATAGAAAAATATTTCTATCGAAATTTTTTCTATAGAAAAATATTTCTATCGAAATTTTTTTTATAGAAAAATATTTCTATCGAAATTTTTTCTATAGAAAAATATTTCTATCGAAATTTTTTCTATAGAAAAATATTTCTATTGAAATTTTTTCTATAGAAAAATATTTCTATCGAAATTTTTTCTATAGAAAAATATTTCTATCGAAATTTTTTCTATAGAAAAATATTTCTATCGAAATTTTTTCTATAGAAAAATATTTCTATCGAAAGTTTTTCTATAGAAAAATATTTCTATCGAAATTTTTTCTATAGAAAAATATTTCTATCGAAATTTTTTCTATAGAAAAATATTTCTATCGAAATTTTTTCTATAGAAAAATATTTCTATCGAAATTTTTTCTATAGAAAAATATTTCTATCGAAATTTTTTCTATAGAAAAATATTTCTATCGAAATTTTTTCTATAGAAAAATATTTCTATCGAAATTTTTTCTATAGAAAAATATTTCTATCGAAATTTTTTCTATAGAAAAATACTTCTATCGAAATTTTTTCTATAGAAAAATATTTCTATCGAAATTTTTTCTATAGAAAAATATTTCTATCGAAATTTTTTCTATAGAAAAATATTTCTATCGAAATTTTTTCTATAGAAAAATATTTCTATCGAAATTTTTTCTATAGAAAAATATTTCTATCGAAATTTTTTCTATAGAAAAATATTTCTATCGAAATTTTTTCTATAGAAAAATATTTCTATCGAAATTTTTTATATAGAAAAATATTTCTATCGAAATTTTTTCTATAGAAAAATATTTCTATCGAAATTTTTTTTATAGAAAAATATTTCTATCGAAATTTTTTCTATAGAAAAATATTTCTATCGAAATTTTTTCTATAGAAAAATATTTCTATCGAAATTTTTTCTATAGAAAAATATTTCTATCGAAATTTTTTCTATAGAAAAATATTTCTATCGAAATTTTTTCTATAGAAAAATATTTCTATCGAAATTTTTTCTATAGAAAAATATTTCTATCGAAATTTTTTCTATAGAAAAATATTTCTATCGAAATTTTTTCTATAGAAAAATATTTCTATCGAAAATATCAAAATTTTTTCTATAGAAAAATATTTCTATCGAAATTTTTTCTATATAGAAAAATATTTCTATCAAAATTTTTTCTATATAGAAAAATATTTCTATCGAAATTTTTTCTATATAAAAATATTTATATAGAAATTTTTCTATAGACAAATATTTCTATCGAAATTTTTTCTATAAAGAAATATTCTTTGGAATTTGTATTCAAAGTAATATCAATTTAAAACATCTTTTAAATTTAAGTTATGATATTTGCTCGATTTTTGAATACTCAGGTGTCATTTTGCTTAATCTCGTTAATATCATTTCAAAGGTGTGAAAATTCTATTATTTATATAGTTAATTTCAATACATTAGTGGTTATTATTTATGCACATCCCTTTTTTGTTTAATTGAATTGTGTGTAATAATCGATTAGTTAGACCTTGTGGCATTATAGGATTTTATATCGCCTGTTTTTTTTCGTTAGTGTCCATTGAAAAGATTATGTGTATATTAATTTATAATTGCGGTTTAGATTTATTGTTTAATTTTATGCAAATAATAAAAATTTATAACTCATTTCAACACTTTTGAAATTTACATAATTATTTATGTAAATCGAAAAGTAATTCAATATTCGGTTCAACAATTATTCGGTTAAATGAAATTTGTTACTATATTTTAAAACAATTTATGGTTTTAGATTTTTTTCAATACTTTTTTAAAATTTTATTAAGTGGTTATTAATATATTCTAAAATATTCGGTAATTCCTAATTGAATGCTTTGCGATTTCAAATAATTTTATTTATTTATGATATAAAGCAAAAATTTAATTATATTAATTAATTATGCATATTTGTATGTGATTTCATTTGTACTGTTATAAATTGTTATTTTTACTTATATATTTATACGAGGGTAGGTCAATAAGTCTGTAATTTTTCAAATTTCCCTAATTTTACTTGAATAATACAAATAGTTTCTGTCAATGCTCAACTGTCAGTTTAATCCTGCCTAATTTTGAGTAAGATATATAATTTAGTTTGTGGTTTGCCAGTCCTTAATTCAAAAAGAAACAACTTCTTCAGTCTCTAGACTAATTTTACCAATTAACGATTTTAGGCGCTCTGCAGTATTTGTATCCCTACCGCGCCATAGGCTACGTAACCAACTGTCAATCCTATCTGATCTTAGGGCTCATCATCTGGGCTACTTGTACCTGCCAGATCTATTTGATCTTTTGATTATTTGTATTTGTAAAATAGACTGTCCTTGCATCTGGTTGACTCTAATTAGCTTTTGGTAGTCAAGAGTCTCTTTGGTAGTCAAGAGTCTCTTATTTTCTATCCCTTGGAGGTAAATAAAAAGAACCAATTTCCTAGGACCTAGGAACTTAACATAACAACAAATCCATTTTCTTCCTTAAATCTGGATAATCAAGTATTAACGGCTATTCAACGCAAACTTATCCCATTCATGTCATTTGTTGCTTATAAGCAACATTGTAAATGTTTTGTCATAGTTCCTTTAGTTCTTATTGTTACAGCCATAGCTTGACAAATGTTGGGTTTTAAAGTGCTCAAGAGTTAAAGGTTTATCTGTAAAAACAAGGTCCTTCGCGTAGCCCCTCAAAAAAAGTCTAATGGTGTCAAATTGCATGATCTTGGTGGCCAGTTGGTATCGCTACGACTAGAAATTACGCGACCAGGAAATGTATCTTGCAATAAAGCCTTATTCCTTAAAGTTGTGTGGTATGTGTCACCGTCTTGTTGTAACCACATATTCTCCAAGTCGTATTCTTCAAAAATGTGCCGTAAGACAGTCCTTATTCCTGAGAACGACTAGGAATCGACATATTCTGGTCTTCGGCAATACTTTTACTTACAGCAGCGATATTTTCATATACGTTTGAAATCACTAAATGGATAAGAACTATATATAAGAACTATAGCCAAATGTTGACCGATTCTCACAAAATTTTATAACTGGCTGGTATTTATATACAGCTAATTCTTGCCGTATTTAGTGGCCATAGCTGTCATAGTTTTTAATTTAATAGCTTTTAGCCGGCCTTTGTTAATTTTTTTTGTTCCTGGGAGTGGTTTTTAATCCTATTAAATTTGATATACTGATCTATAGTTGCATAAAACTTGCCTATTCTAAATTTAGTTGTCATGGCTATAAAAATTACATGCAAATTATCAGCATAAATCTGATTCCCAGGGCGGGGTTATACGGGAGCTCTAACTAAATGTGAACCGATTTCGTCCACTTTCAATGTACAACTTTCTCAATATATCGAAAATACTTTTGTAAAATTTTGTCTCTATAGCTATTTCCGTTAGACGCTATCGCACTTTTATCTGACGGACAGACGGACATAAACCCCTTATCTTTTTGTATTTTTATATTTCCTCAAGTTTGTTTTATATGGGATCAATGGTCAAATGTTGACCGATTGTGACAAAATTTTGCACACTAGCTGACATCATGCTAAATGTAGTAAATATATCTGTTATAGTTTTAGAATCTAAAATGTTGAATAACGATCTTTCGATAAATTTGCTGTAGAAAAATTTTCTATAGAAAAATTTTTTATAAAAAAAATTTGTTATCGAAAAAATTTTCTATACCAACATTTTTTATCGAGAAATTTTTTATTGGAAAAATATTCTAAGCTAAATTTTTTATCTAAACATTTTTTATAGACAAATTTTCTAATTAAATTGTCTATAAAAAAATTTTGTAATTAAATTGTCTATAGAAAAATTTTCTATTGAAAAATTTTATATAGAAAATTATATATAGA
>OW121741.1:94597780-94610280 GCA_933228675.1 Stomorhina lunata
TGAAACTTCGGAAAGATATTCTTTATTTCTGGGAAAATTTCGGTGTTGACATTGGAAAAAATCGGTTCATATTTGACGATAGCTCCCGTATAACCTACTCCAGGCTAATTGCTTATTTGCTAATAAATGACAAATGCTGATGATAAAATTTGACATGTAGAAGTTTTACATAAGCATTAGGTAGCATATGAACCATAGCTCCCATACAAAACACTTACAGAAACACAAAAACCAAAAAGAAAAAAAGGGTTTATGTCCGCCTGTCCGAAAATAGCTACAGGAACAAAATTTTACAAAATATATCTTGAAAAAATGGGCAAAATCTGTTCACATTAAGTTAGATCTTCTATATATGTAACTCCGCCACGGCAATCACATTAATGCTGATAAATTGAATACAATTGTATAGCTAATTTAGAAAAGCTGAAATTTTAGTTTAATTTTGCAAGAATAAGCCTTATATACATACAGTCGTTCAACATTTAGCTATAGTTCTAATATATATAATATCCCCTTTTTATACCTACAATCATAAAGATTTGGAGGTACATTCGAGTACATACAAAATTAGATAGCTATCAATCAGCCGCCGTGGTATAGCAGGTTAGTCATCCGCCTAGCATACTAGAGGTGCCAAGTTCAATCCCCGGCCAGGCCCACTTGTAAAAAAATGAATTTTCAAAAACAGCGGCTGTTTACCTCATAACTAGCCACTGGTTATTGAGTATAAGGCTATATAAAACTTCTCTAACTAATGCCTTTGCCATTCGGAGTCAGAGTTAAAACGTAGGTCCCTTTGAATGAGTCTAAATATAGAATCGGATGCAGCTCATTGTCTGAGAGAAGTACCCCTTTTCCAATTGGAATGTTGTGGGGGAACTATATTTATATATATGCTAGTAGGTATAGTTTCTTGTCGTAGTAATCTAAAATATTTCCTTAAGAAATACGATTATGTCGATATCTATAAATGGTGCAACATGGAAATGGAGAAAGAAAAATAACATGAAATTAAAATATTCATTTTCTTTTTAAATGTACTGTGGATTCTCAATGTTTCTATCACTTTATATTTCACTTACATGATGACAAGAATGGATTAACTCCTTATGGGATAACAGTGTACAGTATAAAAATTTGTTTTAAATAATTTTTAATCAAACTTTGACCCTAACATTTTGCGATCTGGCCCCAAATCGCATCAATCTCAGAACTCAGATTTTTAACAAATATTGTGTAACATACCATAGGGATTTTCAATATAATTTATTCTGCAAAAAGTTTAATCAAATTTGATAACTAAACATATCCATTTATTTGTCAAAACATAGCTTAAAGGAAATTCTTTTACTGTCAGGGAACTTTTGATAAATAAGTTGCAATGTAACCTTGTAGAACAACGCAGAACCCTAAAAATATAATGCTAAATGAAAACGGAGATGATGGAGCCCTCAGTGCAACATATCGTGATCTATCCAATAAAATAAAGAAGTCTGCAATAAGGGACAAGAGAATATGGATAGACGAGCAAGCAATCCAAGCTGAATAGCTGCAATCAGCGGCGATATAAAGACCTTATATAACATATTAAGGGCGTTGTCTGGCAAACCTACTTACGCTAACAGTCCCAAGTCCATCCTGTATTAAGGCTGCAAAACATGGAAACGTACAAATGCCATCGATAAACGACTGCAAACCTTTACAAACAAACGCGTAAGGCAAATTATTAATATATGGTGGCCGAATCGCATAAGAAATGAAGATCTACTTAATGCGACAAACCAAATTCCTGCTTCCACAGAGGTATGTCAACGGAAATGGCGGTAGATAGGCCACACACTTCGAAGGCCAAATACCAACAATACTCGACAAACGCTTCATTGGAATCCACAATGAAGCGGCCATCGCACAGTGATATTTCTTCATACTCCTAACTGCAAAACAAAGAAGGAGTGATCCTACAACGGTGAAATTTGGCACACTTATTTAATTTTACATAGATAAGAAATATTCAAAAAACTTTGGAATTCGTCTACTCCACTTTTTCACTTATTTTTCTTCTCAGTGTACATGAAAATTTGCACAACTCTATTAAATTCAGCACACATTTATTTTTTTATCCAAAAAAGAGCTGTGCTAATTGTGGTTGAAATCCATCTACTCTTTAGGGTACCTCCCTTGGACCCATCTTTTCACTTATTCTCCTTCTCAATGTATAAATCGCAATTTTAAAGAGAATTTGATAAAATTCGGTACACTTTTATAATTTTGATCTAAAAAAGAGCCCTACTTATTTTGGTTGAAATCCGATGAGTGCTTGGGGTACCTTCCTTGGAACCCTATTTTTTCACTTATTTTCCTTCTCAATGTATTATCCACAATCTTCAATAAAATTTGATAAAATTCGGCACACTTTTAGTTTCTGATCCAAGGAAGAGCTCGACTAATTTTGGTACCTTCCTTGGAACCCTATTTTTTCACTTATTTTCCTTCTCAATGTATTATCCACAATCTTCAATAAAATTTGATAAAATTCGGCACACTTTTAGTTTCTGATCCAAGGAAGAGCTCTACTAATTTTGGTTGAAATCTGTCGACTTCTTGGGTTACCTGCCTTGGACCCCTATTTTTCATGTATTTTTATTCTCAATAAATAATTCGAACTTCTCAATAAAATTTAGTGAAATTCGTCACATGCCCATTACTTGATCCAAGAAAGAACTCTTGTAATTTTTATTTTAATCCGTAGACTCTTCGTAAATCTCAAGATAATGTAATGTTACGTTTTTCCTTTAACAACGTGGAAGGAATTCTTTTTGCAAACAACCGTAAACAAATTAAAACACTTGTAGTATGTAGTTTTACAAAGCAATACTTTTATTAACTTTAGAGTTAATCACTTAAAACACACTTTCACAAATACTGTAAACAAGTACTGTAAACTCTTAGTCACACTGTTCTCTTTATATGCGTCTTAATTCAAACTGTTCCCACAATACTCGCCCATCGGCCTTATATAGTAGAGAAGAGAGTTTCTAGCAATTTCTGCAGACGTAAACAAAGAGCAGCTGTAGTTGATTACACTAACAATGTGGCTTACGAAAGTCATGTGTGTTCCACTACATTCTCACATGATCAAGAACACGCTCACACATATGTACGTTGTACAAACAGATTATCTGAAGTTAACAGTAACAGAGAGAGAGAGAGAGAGAGAGAATATAGATACAAGAGAAACATGTTGCTATGCTCTTTACTGTACATAAGAGAAACATGTTGCTCTGCTTATTTGACATAAGCAGAATAACAAAAACACCAACAGAAACATCTAGAAAGCGAGGGGAAGAATTATAAGCAGTGAACTTTGCATAATGGGACGGATAAGTTTAAAATTCGTCACAGTAATTTAAACTAATGTTAGGATTAATAACTACAATTTGCTTTTTTATTATAAGCAATATTCCTTACTTTTTTTTTTACTAAATTGATTTTTTCAAAAAATCGACAAAAGTTGCTGATTTTTTTTTAGCTAATTCGAAAGAACAGCCTTCTGCCTTTCATTTCATTATACTGAGAGCACGGAGGTAAACCGAGCTAATTGACTTTTTTTTCAACGAAAACAGCCATTGCTGAATTTTATAGGACAATTTTGATGCGCTCACATAAGAAGAAGATAGTGAACTTTATATCAAAGCCTCAATAGTATAAAGATAATGCACTCCATACATTTTTTTCTGTCAAAAAAGAAGTTAAAGTGGATAAAAAAAAAAAATAAAAAACACATAAACGCACAAACAAACATACATTTCATGATCACGTGTGTGTACCTTAGCTTTCTTTCATTGGATAATCGTCTCCATTAGTTGTTTCCGAATTAGAGTAAAATCAGTATACTCTCGTTTCTATGGTATTTTTCAAAACGACCATACGGCAAACCAGTGTATTGAAGTTTAACATTTTTATATTTGGAGTCTTAGCTTATACAGGGTGGCCCAGAAAGACCGAAGTGGTGTGAATTCCTTATAACTTTTTTATTATAATTTTTTTTCTTTTCTTTTCAGTATTTTCTAAAGAAGACTTGGATAATTTATAATGGAGCAATACACAATTGAACAACGTGCCCAAATTGTTGAAATTTACTTTTCAAATCAACGGTCCATTGTGTTGACTCAGCGTGCATACCGTCGTCAATTTAATGTGCGGGTTGCACCCTCTCAGTCAACAATAAGCCGTCTGGTTGCAAATTTTCGAGAACAAGGAGCAGTAAGGAACCTTCCTGGTCCCGGCAGACACCGAACTGTCCACACGGCTGACAATATTCAAGTGGTACAGGAGAGTATTCGGGAGGATCCAGAAACATCAACCAGGAGACGTTCGTCACAACTGACCCTCTCAAGAACGTCGCTGCAGCGAATTTTGCACACCATAGGATTGTTTCCATACAAAATTCAACTTGTCCAAGAATTGAAACCAACAGATTACCAGCAACGACTTGACTATGCAATTTATTTCCAGCAAAAAGCACAAGAGAATCCAAATTTTATTCATAACTTATTAATGAGTGACGAAGCCCATTTTCAATTAAATGGGTTCGTTAACAAGCAAAACTGTAGGATATGGGCTACGGAAAACCAGAGAGTACTTCATCAACGACAATTGCACCCAGTTAAGTGTACCGTTTGGTGCGGTGTTTCTTCAGAAAGGATCATTGGCCCATTTTTTTGAAAATGAACAAGGTGTCGCCATTTCCGTCAATGGTGATCGATATTGGGCCATGTTGCAAAATTTTGTAAGGCCAGCCGTGGAAAACTATCCGCAAATATGGTTCCAACAGGATGGAGCCACAGCGCACACTGCGAGGGCCACAATGACTCTTTTACGCGACATCTTTGGTGAAAGAATAATTTCTCGTAACAGCAATTTTAATTGGCCTCCGCGGTCCCCGCATTTAACCGCCCGGATTTATCCGCTTTATGTTAATAAGCCTAGGACTATTGAGGAGTTAAAAACCAATATTCGAGAAGAAATTAACAACATACCACCGGAAGTTTTGCGAAAGGTCATGGAAAATGTGTTGGAAAGAGCACATTTGTGCGAAGCAGAATATGGCCACCACTTGCGGGATATCATTTTTAATAACTAATCCAAAAATATTCCCCATAAATTTAATGTATTTAAAAAAAAAAAATTAAAAAAATATCTCTTAAATAAAAAGTTATAAGCAATTCACACCACTTCGGTCTTTCTGGACTATCCTTAAAGTAAGTACACAAATGTTACTGAAATCTCTTACATTTCGATCGATATCGACTGCATCGAATTGGCCTATGTATAATATTTTAAAATTTTAACAACAGGCAACATTTAAGAAATACTTTTACTTAAATAAAACAAAAACCTGCTGTTTTTTTAAATTCCAAATGCATCGATTTTTATGCATAGTATACTGTATGTTATGATACATAGTAAATATTTTTGTCCATTTTTTTGAATAACTCGAATGTGTATATTTATATTTTAGTGTAATTTTCTTTGTTCTAAATATGTTTTTGGCAAACTCCTATCGTTTCATGTTAAGGATACATGTTTTTGAATACCCAACAATAATGTTTTGTTTCGCACAAATTTGGTCTGTGGATAAATATAAATAAAATGAATAAAACTTTTAGGATGTATTGATTTTGTTTCCGGTCAGAGATGGCAGGCTGTACAGTTTGTCTGGTTTAATTGGCTAAACATTCAGTTTAATTGGTAATTCTAAAACTGAAAAGCATTAACAATATTTTACTGACATCATTGGATTATTGAAATATTTGAAGTAGAAATAATGGTTTTGGAGCGTTATTCTTTGTTTATTTAGATAACTAAATATATTTAACATGTATAGAACTCTTTTGAAACAATAATCTAGATGAGACATACCTACTAACCTAATAACTTCGATTCCTGTTCCTTTTATGTTGCCTTTAAAATCATACAATTCTGATGATAGTCATGATGATAGCCCCCTTTTCGATATTGTTATCCGTTTGGGAAACTGCTATTGTTGCTTTAGTTTCTATTTTTTCTAACGTCTCTCTGTTGTTTTATAGAGTAACCGGCAAATAACAGAGAATAAAACCAAAATGCAGATAAATTTGTTGCAACTCATCGTTACAAGCATTCGAACATGAGCTACGCATTGAGGCGTTGTAACAGTAGATTGTGTATTTTTTGATTCTAACAACCAAAAAGAGGTACAATAACAAAATGTTTTCATTTGTAGGACCAAGTAAGTATATCAGACTGTTTGCGTGTGAATTAAAATACATAGAATGCCTTTGATGTATCCAGCGGGAAAGTTATATTTTTGGGACGCCTTTAGGCGGCCTTGTAATGTCTTCAAATGAAAATCAAGGTTATTAGATTTTAATGTAAAACATCTTAATTAGGCACAAAATTCGACAAAAATGTGTGTTTACACTTTGGCTTCTATCGAATGCTGAATTTTTACAGAGTTTACTCTTGAAAATACCATATTTATTATTCTTGACACCAAACATATGCCATGTGTTGTCTAAATCAAAATTAGTAACTTGTTGTGATGAATATTAAATGAAAAAAAAAAACTGTCTGCACTTTCTTAAGACATTGATCAAGTATCTTTTTATATCGGGTGTACATAGTGTGTACATAGTATACAGCGACACAAGTGTAATTAATAAAACATGTAAGAAAGTGCTTTAGTCGGCCAAGCCCGACCATACGATACCCTTCACCACTATGGTAAAAGGTGCTAAATTTTGCCATCATACAAACATCCCAGTAAAACTTTTCATTACCAAATAATGAGTTAAACAGTTAAACTATTGAACACGAACTACTTACCCATTCGCTGTTTAAGTCATTACATTAACATGGGGATGACATTGGAGGCAAGTACTTACCAATTGCAGAAAAGTAATGACTTGGGTAAGCAACTTGAAAGCAACAACAACAACAGCAACAACTTTTTTGTTGTTGTTTTATTAAAAACATATATTTTTAAACGAAATACAAAATTTTTTTTATGATCCCATGGGGGCTCGAACCCAGACCCTCCGACTGCTAGGCAGAGACTCTTCCACTGAGCTACTTCATATGTTGAAAACTTAGCAGCTTATAATTAATATAAACAATTTTTATTTTTAGATCCAAAATCATGTGAAAATAACTTTGTTTTTCCCTGCTTTTTTTTGCTTTGTTGTAATTTTTGGAAAAATATTTTTATACGATTTTTTGTAATTATTTTACAACTTTTTTAAAATTATTTTAAAACTTAAAAAAAATTTAAATCTTCTTTTTTGTATAAGTTTTTACATAAGATTGACTCTTACTTACTTAAATGTTACAACCTGTTAAGGTCAAAGTCCGAGCATATTTTAGAATTCCATGGATTTCGATCTTGTGCGAATAATCTCCAATTTTATAGGCCAAGCTTTGGTCTTTCTATCGAAGTTTCCGACATCCTCCTCTAATATTAGGTAGTGGGACATTTCAATTCTAATTTTATCCACTTCATTGTATTTTTTTTCAAGAGAGGGTTACTAGCCCGTAATCCTAAGCCTTTCTTATCGATCTTATGGGACAACTCTCGGAAGATGTTAACTCACAATATCAATGGGTGTTAAACTAGCTCCTCTGGTGATACCATGAGGAGGTGTGTGTCCACAGTTGAGATGAAGGATGACCCAGATAAGTTGGGCTTACCAAGTTAAAACCAATTGGAATCATGTTTGGTATTCAACATCCCCTACATAATCAAAATTGACTCATGATGGTATTTTTTCATTAACGTGAGTTAGTTTTACAAATTTTTGTTACAGAAGATAATATTTAAGTTCTTAAAATTCAAAAATCATTTAAAAAGACTCTTTTAATAAAAAAAAAAAAAACTAAAAAAAATTGTTGCCCTTGGTGGGATTTGAACCGGGGCCATTCAGTTTAAATTACCATCTTAATTAAAAATAAGTACTTCTGTAATAACTTATTATTTATTCGGATGGTATGTTGTAGTCGTTACAAGGTAACCAGTTATCAGAGTACTTGCCATTACCAAAGTTTTGCTGGGATTTTCTCAAAACTTATATATTTAAGCTGTTTTTGTCATTTTGACTTATATGGGGTTAGGATCAAATGTGGACCGATTATTTCGAAATTTAGCAAATTTATTACAGTTTATACAAAAATTACGTATGCGTAATTTGTTTTCGTCTCATTTAGTGCGTTTTGACAGAAGAGTTTTTATGGGAGCTACGGCCAAATGTGGACCCATTTCAACGAAATTCGGTATAGTGATTTACGTTTACATAAGGTATTCAAATTTCATGAAAAAATATTTATATTTGTGGCCACTGTATCAATTCGGGGAACTGGGACCTTTGGGAGGTACCATATATAATGGACCGATTTTGACGAATTTCAATAGCCATGGTCCCACTATCAAACAAATGATCTATGCCAAATTTCATCAAATTATCTTTAGAATTGCGACCTGTAGTTTGATTACAAGGTTTACATGGGGGTCCAGCCGTCCAGCCAGGCAGACGGACGGACGGATAGACATCGCTAAATAGACTCAGAAAGTGATTCTAAACCTATTGGTATACTAAAAGGTTGGTCTAAGACAAATATTTCTATGCGTTACATATACATATCAGCTCAAACTGGTGAAGAGTATTACAAGGAAATGTAAGAATAAGAATTTTTCATAAGAATGAAAAATTAATGAAATTAATGTGTAAATAAGATTTTTGCTATATCTATATATCAATCTGGAACACCAATTTTCAATAACTCTTCGTGACATAACCATTATGTAAAATTATTCTTTCATCAAAAGTTTCTTTAAGTAAATCGATTGTAGGGCCAACTGTGTAGCATGTGACTGCGTCCTATTGGAATCACATATCAGAAAGATTTACCATTGACAGTAACATTCTGACCATTATCGTTTTTTAAGACATAAGCACCAATATTTTATTTCTTCTGTAACTAATATAGAAATTTTAGAACACGACTCAGCAGTTTAACAAAGATTTGTATGAGTCAGAGTTATAGGATGACACAGAAGTTTAAAGATGGCTTAGCACTTTTAAGATATCTCAGATAACTCAGCTGTCTTGAGATGACTCAGTAGTCTTAATATGACTTAGCCGTTTGTTTTTAATGCTTTTTAGTTTCTAATACCAAAAAAGTGTTTTTTCATGTTTATTGACTTTTTAATCAACAACTATTTTTGTAACCCCCTATTTGCCCTATATTTGAAGAATTCTAAATATGTTTTTTATACCCACCATCGGAAATAAGGGGGGGTATATTGAGATTGCCATTCCGTTTGTAATTTCCTTAATATAAGCTCAAAAACAAAAACTGAAGTATATTCTAAGACGATTGAGCGATGTCCGTCTGTCTGTCTGTCCATCTGCCTGTCTGTCTGTTGTTGGCACGATAAAACCTTAACGAAAGGATATAGGTCACTGACATAAATATTCTTCATTTCTTGGAAAATTTTGGTATTGAAATTGGGCAAAATCGGTTTACATATGATCATAGCTCCCGTATAAACTCGTCTAGGCTAATTGCTTATTTGCTAATAAATGACAAAATATAATAGCTATGACGATCAAATGTGGTATACAGAAGTTTTACATAAGTACTAGGCAGAATATATAATTGGTTCACATTTAACCTTAGCTCCCATACAAAAAACTTACGGAAACAGCCCAAATTTCACCTAAGATATACTTAAATGCCAATAAATAATAAACTATAATAGATTTAGCCACTAAATTCAGTACAAGGAAGTCTTATGTGAATGCCAGTCAGTGTGCAAAATTTTGTTACAATCGGTCAACATTTGACCATATCTGCCATATAAAAAACTAACTGAAACAAAAAACAAGAAAGTGCTATAGTCGGCCAAGCCCGACCATACGACACCCTTCACCACTAAGGTCAAAGGTGTTTTTTTTCTGTATAAAGACAAATATTTGCTAAATTTTGCCATCATACAAACATTTTCTCAAAACCTTTATATTAAAGCTGTTTCCGTCATTTAGAGCTAGGGTCAAATGTGGACCGATTATCTCGAAATTTGGCAAATTGATCACAGTTGTTACAAAAATTATGTGTATATATAACTTGAAATACTCATTATCTTTAGATTTTTGTCTTATTTTGTGTGTTTTTATACCCACCATCAAAAAGAATCGGGTATATATTGAGATTGTCATTCCGTTTGTAATTTTCTTAGTATATATATATATATATATATATATATATATATATATATATATATAATTCCCCGACAACATTCCAATTGGAACAAGGGGTACTTCTCTCAGACAATCAGCTGCATCCGATTCTATTTTTAGACTTATTAAAAGGGACCTACATTTTAACGCCGACTCCGAACGGCAAATGCTTTAGTTAGAGAAGTTTTACATAGCCTAATACTCAATAACCAGTGGCTAGCTGAGTTATGAGGTGAACCGCCGCTTTTTGAAAATTTATTTTTTCAAGTGAGTCTGGCCAGGGATCGAACTTGGGCCTCTGTTATGCTAGGCGGATGACTAACCTGCTATACCACGGCGGTTCACAATTTTCAATTTTCTTAGTATTGGCTTAAAAATCAAAAACGACATATATTCTGAATCCTTATGAAATTCTGAGCCGATTGAGCGATGTCCGTCTGTCTGTCTGTTGAAATCACGGTAACGCCTAAACGAAAGGAGCTAGCTCACTGAAACTTAGTGAAAACATTCTTCATCTCTGAGAAAATTTTAGTATTGAAATTGGGCAAAATCGGTTAACATTTGACCATAGCTCTAGTATGGGCTAATCGCTTATTTGTTTATAAATGATAAACTACCATCAGCTATGACGATAAAATTTGGAATATAGAAGTTTTACATTAGCCCTAGGCAGCGTATAAAATTTCATCAAAATTGGTTCACATTTAGCCATTGCTCCCATACAAAGAACTTACAAAAACAGCCTAAATTTCACCTAAAATACACTTAAATGCCAACAAATCTAAAAGTATAAAAGGTATAACCACTCAATTTGGAACAAGAAAGGGTTATGTCAATGCCAGCCAGTGCACAATTTTGTTGCAATCGGTCACCATTTGACCATAGCTCCCATATAAAAAACTTATGGAAACACAAAAATATATAAAGAAAAGGTTGTTTACGTCCGTCTGTTCATCAGATAAAAGCGCGGTAGCGCCTTAACAAAAAGAGGTAGAAGGACAAAATTTTACAAAAGTATTTTGGATATCTTGAAAATAATGTGTGTTGAAAATGGACAAAATCGGTTCAAATTTAGTTAGAGCTCCCATATAACCCCGTTCCGGGAAACACATTAATGCTGATAAATTGAGTACAATAAATTCAAAGAGGGAAGTTTTATGCAATTTTTGATCAGTTTATCAAATTTTATAGGAATCAATCGATATTTGACTTTAGCTTTCATATAAAAAACACTCACGGAAACCAAACATTTTAGCAAAGGCCAGTTAAAAGATATTAAATTAGAAACTATGATAGCTATGGCCACTAAGTTTTGCAAGAATAAGCTCTATATATGTACCAGCCAGTGTGTAAAATTTTGTTTCAATCGGTCAACATTTGGCTATAGTTTTTTTATATATAACAACCCCTTTTTATATCTACAATCAAAAAGATTTGGAGGTTCATTCAGTATATTAAGATTGCACCTATAAAATTGGCTGCATCCGATTTTATTTTTAGACTCATTGAAAGGGACCTACATTTTTAACGCCGGCTCCGAACGGCAAATGCATTTGTTAGAGAAGTTTTACATAGCCTAATACTCAATAACCAGTGGCTAGCTGAGTTATGAGGTGAACCGCCGCTTGTTTTTTTTGAAAATTTACTTTTTTCAAGTGCGTCTGGTCGGGGATTGAACTTGGAACCTCTGGTTTGCTAGGCGGATGACTAACCTGCTATACCACGGCAGTTCACAATTTATTGATGTAAAACTATACCCGGTTATAAGACCAAATTTCGATTAAAGTAAAAACTGTTTGGCCTAACTATTTAGCACAACAAAAGGTATTTAACAGCTTATTTACATTAAACTATACCCGGCTACGGGACTAAATTATGTGCAAAATAAATACCAGGAAAGTGACGACTGAGATACTTTTAAATATTGAACGATAAAGCTACCGCAACCGAATTTTGTCCAAATATTTTACCAACAAGCGTTACAAATTTTTTCAAATTTATATAAATATATGAGATATGTTTTTAAATTTAACACAACTTGATGGTGGGTATATAAGATTAGGCACAGCCGAATATAACACTCTTACATGTTTATCTTATTATTAGCATCGCAACAGATATAAGGTTGAAAAGCTCAAGTTGAGAGCTGTTTATGGCTTCCTTGTCTTCAATGAACTAAACAGATAAAAACTTGAAACAACGATACAGACACTGCAACATGCATAA
>OW121741.1:94620280-94635280 GCA_933228675.1 Stomorhina lunata
TTGTATTTTAAAAAAATTATAAAAAGTTTGACTAGTTTTACTTATTTATAGCCTTAGGATATTTAAATACCCATTTTTGACGTTATCTCACTTTTGCACAGAACGAAAGAAAATATTTTTTTTCATTCTGTTTTAAAAAATCCTTTTTTGGTTCTTTTAAATAAATTGTATAACGAATTTCAAAAAAGTAAAAAAAGTTTCAGTTATAGTTAGAACCTCCTGCATATTACCACTAAGAAAGAACTAGAGTAATATCTTTAAAGGCTCAGTCGTACCTGCGACTTCAAGTCAAGGGATTCCAACAAAAACTTAATTTTTCACCAAACTTATAAAAAAAAGCATGTAAATTGATATATACTAGCACTTTTTATGAGCAGAACTGAAATTATGATAGCCTCAATGGATAGACATATATATTAGAAAATGGGTTAAAATTGGGTGTCACTGACCCATTTATAACCAGGGTCAAGTATAAAATTGAATCAAATTCTAAACTACGTATGAAACAAAGAAAATCATATAAATATTGTTTCTACATAAATATCTTTCAATAAAATTTTACTTTTTATTATAGTTTTTTCATATATAATGTATGAATGTACCCAGGTACCTTGCAGTACGGTTACGTATATGAGATTTAAATTGGACCACAGCGCCTATACAATATAATTTTTTTTTTTGGCTTAAAAGTAATAATAATTTAAACTATTTCAATAGTTAGGAAATCTCAAGAAGTTTTAAGTTTGTGAAGCATCTGCTTCCATTAAAAAAGTTAAGATGAAAGTGCTAAAGGTACCGGGGGTACCTTGGTAAAAAGGTGTCAAAAGTCGCACAAAATTCAAAAAAGTAGCAAAAAAGGGCCATGGAAAAAAAGTCGCAGGTTGCGTCGCAGGCCACCCGAAAAAGTCGCAAATTGCGACTTTAGTCGCATAACGGTAACGCTGGTTAACAGTAACAGAGAGAGAGAATGTAGATAAAAGAGACACATGTTGCTATATTCTTTACTGTACATAAGAGAAACATATTGCTCTGCTTATTGACATAAACAGAATAACAACAACACCAACAGAAACATCTAGAAAGCGAGGGGAAGAATTATAAGCAGTGAACTTTGCACAATGGGACGGATAAGTTTAAAATTCATCACAATATTTTGTGAATGTTAACCGGCAACCGAAATTTAGTAACAATTGTCTAGGATCAAGCTCCCATATCAGATTCTCAGCCGGAAATGACATAAATCTACTAAAATCTCGAAATTTCGAAAAAAAGCACATACGAGTATATCGTTAGCCTATATTTAATACCGCCTATGAAACAATTTTTTTAAGAATACTTTTTATTTGAAAACTGTTTTTTATAAAAGAATATCACCTGTAATTAATATCAGAGGGTAGAAATCTATTAAGGCAGTTATTGGCATAAATATATTGTAGAGGAAATTTTGACTTTAATTACAGTATTTTGTATATAAAACCCTTTTTAGCCTCTTCTTAAAAATATTTTATTTGGTTCATAGTCGGTATTAAATATAGTCTCATGATATGTACTTTAGAGCAGGGGTACTCAACGGGAGAACATTCTAAAATAAATATGTGTTTGTGATTTTACATGTGTTAGTGTAAAAACAAGTAAGAGTGGTATATTCGGCTTTGCCGAATCTTGGATACCCTTCACCAATGGTGTTGCAAAAGTACTTAATGTAATTCCAAGCAAAATTTGGTTATACTAGTATTATATGCAAAGAGTCTTTAAAATTAAGAGTCGGAAAAAGAAAAGCTTTTCGGTGGCGTCATCATCTAGAATAGTTATGCACCCAAAGGTTAGGTTGGGCAGATGGCTGATGTCTAGGGAAGCTTCACTTGGGTTTTTAAGTGGTCCCTTTGTGAAAGATAATGATTACTAGACTACAAGTAGAGAATGCATATTTAAGCCAGCCAGTAGCTTTGAAATAAAATAGACACATATTTTACGAACATTTAATAAAGTTCGATAAACCAGATAAACCATGCAGAAAAGATGCTTCAAAATGTAGATGCCCTTACATTTGCAATAGCACATCGATTTGATGAAGTTTAAGTATTCTGGCATGCAACCCAAAAACACAGTGCCCAGTGAGGGTTGTGCACTTTAATTCGTACGAATTATCCAACTAGTAAAAGTTCTTGATTAGTTATGTAAAACTCTGAAGTTAGCGGAATGATTTAGGTCAAAGCTTTAACAATGATAAGCCATAAAATTATAGGGTATACACTCTTAGTTTTAGATACATACGTGAAATATATAGCTTTTGAATGGATGGATATCAGCTTTGTCGGAAAAGTTATTAAAGATTTACTTATTTATCTGAAGTAAGTTAATTAATTAAAATGAACACTTCATCAATAATATTTGGGATGTATAGTTCTTTCGATCTGTCCGATGGATGTTTGGAAAGTTTTGCTCTAGTTCTTTGTGCAATTTTAATGTGATTTAATTTATCAGCATTAAATCGATTCCCGGTCGGGTTTATATGGGAGATTTCACTAAATGTGAATAGAGCTCGCCCATTTTCAATATCGAACTTTTCAAGAGATCAGAAATACTTTTGTCAAATGTTGTCCCTCTAGAAAGTTAATTTTAGGCGCTATTGTCCTGAATATCAATATTGTACAACGTCTTTATACTAAATGTCATCATCGTATCTTAGGCGAAGTTATAAGGGATCAATTGTCAAACGTGAACGGATTTCTCCCAATTGCAATTAAAAAATTTAAATTTTCGTTGATATGTGAGATACTTACATACATATGTAGGTTTTGAACGGATATCATGTAGTTAGCTGCATTTTTGTACTTTCTAGGAAGATTACCTATAATTTGATATATAATACATTCTCAAATGTTATCATAATGTTCAAAAGTCAGACACAAAATTAAGATTAATGCAGAGTGTCTGTCTGCTAAAATCAGATTTGTGGAGCTCCCGGATTTTACACAAAATTTTGGGATATTGGGCCACCCTGAATTTTATCATTGTCGATCAAAACACCATCGCTTAAACGCTAAATTATATCTACCACTAATTACCGAATGCATCAGGATTTAGGTAATCTCCTGCGAAGGACGCTATTAAAATTCATCAAAATGAACACCTGAGATATCGACAAAACAGGAACTCCAAAAACTTGACTACAACAGAAAAAATTACAGACAGGTAGACGGACGGACAAAAAAACAGACTGACGGACGGACGGACAAACAAACAGACGGACGGACAGACACACAAACAGACGGACGGACGGACGGAGGTCGCGAAATCGATTTTCCTGCCGATTCAAAGTTGATCGGTACAGTTTGAATGGTATTCGTAATCAGATTTGTGGAGTATAGATTTTAGAAAATCCTCACACAAAGAACGATGTCAAATTTCATCACAATCGGTCCATAAACAACTGAGATATCGCTGAAACAATACTTACGAAATGTAAACAAAATTTCTTAGACACGTACTTTGGGCAATTTGCTGTACATCAAATGTAGTGTTATGGCGATATCTCAATTGTTTATGGACCGCTTTTGATAAAATTTAATAACGTGCTTGGCGGGGGAATTTCCTAAAATCTGATATAAAATTTATGTTGGTCCGTGCTAAAGGAGGATGGTTTTTCCTATTTCTGCATTTCATTTTTTTCAACAAACATTCTCTAATGCGAACTTTGGGCAATTTGCGATACATCAAATTCAGTGTTTTAGCGATATCTCAGTTGTTTATGAACTGATTTTGATAAAATTTTACAGAGTGCTTTGGGAAACTATTTCCTACAATCTGATATATAAAATATTATCACATGTACACCAGGAGTATCTTTTTTCTCTTGTTATTTAAAAGTGTGTTTCAATCAAAAATTTTAAAATTTTCGTCTAATTTTTGGTATTTTTTCGATATTTTCGGTGTTTATAAACCGATTCTGAGTCGATCGGTATAATTTTTATGGGGTCTACGATCAGTAATAAAAAAATTACAAACGGAATCACAAACTTATAATACCCTTTCACCTATTGGTGAAGGGTATAATAATCTTATGCAGTGTTACCAATGAAATGTAAATCGAACAAAAGATGCGTTAAAAGTAATATAATGAGGTGACAACACATAACTTTCAGCACTGGCAATGAAGTGACAACACATAACTTTCAGCACTGGCAATGAAGGCTGGATAATTTCATGTGTGTTTGTTATTGTTTTTAAGAAATCTGAGCGACATCAACCTGCTTCGTTGAAAGCAGCAAAGAGACTAAGTAAAATATTATTGTTTTCCTTTCTCACTAATTAGAATTTGATTACAGTTAGTGTTGTGTCTGTGAATATATGTTAAAAAGCCGATTGGTACTCGGCTCCTGAGTGCAATGGTTGAGTAAGGCTGCTTTATGCAGGCCATACACCCTGCGACTGTTTGTACAACTTTAACTGTAATCGAGTTGTGCTCTTTGCTTACGAACAATACAACTTCATTACAATCTCAATATACAATTTTACTTTGAAAGAAGAAGGTGTTAGAAAGATGGTATCTGATATAATTGTTTGTGCTTTAATTGATGAGGTTTTGGAACAAGAAATCGAAGATGAACCCCAAAAAAGACGTGGAAAAAAGAGAAAGTGGTCAAAGGAGTGGTTAATACAAAAAAAAACTTATTCAAATAAAGCACTTTTAAGAACATTGCAGGAAAATGAACCAAGGGATTACAAAAATTATATGAGAATGTCGGACGAAATATTTAATGATCTTTTGTCAAAAGTAACTATTCATATACAGAAGCAAAACACAATAATGAGAAAGGCAATTCCTCCTAGCACTCGTTTAGCGCTAACGCTACGTTTTTTGGCAACAGGATGCTCATATGAGGACCTTAAATTTTCCACGGCTGTTTCTCCACAATCGATAGGAAATATTGTTATAGAAACTTGCGAGGCTATTATCAAAGTTTTAAAGTCATTTATTAAGGTAAGTAATAAAAATGCATGTAATAAGTATAAAACGTATCTGATTTAAAACTTTTTACTTGTAGCTCCCTCAAACTCCTACAGAATGGCTAGATGTGGCTGACAAGTTTTATGAAAAATCCATGTTTCCTAACTGTGTAGGAGCACTCGATGGAAAGCATGTCAACATAGTAAGGCCCCGCCATTCAGGATCATTTTATTTCAACTATAAAAAAACATTTAGTGTTGTTTTAATGGCTATTGTAGACAGCGACAGCAACTTTTTGATGGTGGATATTGGTGCGAATGGCAGGATCTCTGACGGCGGCGTATTTTCCAACACAAAGTTCTTCGAAAAGCTCGAAAATGAAGAACTTAATTTGCCCAGCCCGAGACCTTTGCTGACTGATGAAGAACCAATGCCTTTTGTGATTGTTTCCGATGCAGCGTTTGCTTTGCGAAAAAATGTTTTGAAGCCTTTTGGCCATTCCAACTTGACAGAGGATGAGATGCTTTATAATAGAACATTAGCCTCCGCTAGAGTAAAGGTAGAGAACGCTTTTGGGATCTTATCTTCTCGATTTCGCATACTACGCACTACAATCAATTTGTGTCCAGAAAAGGTCACAGTACTTGTCCTCGCATGTTGTTATTTGCATAATTATTTGCGTCAGCAAACGATGACCAATATGGAAACTGTGGAAAACTTTGTAGAATTGCCAAGAATGGAGCAAACTACCAGCAGAAATTCAACTAATGAGGCAAAAGAAATAAGACTAAAATTTTGTGAAGCAATAAAACAATTAAAAACAATTTAATTAAAATATAATGTTTATTTTATTCACGAACTAAAAATACATTTCATTCAAAAACATAAAAAATTAAAAATACATTTCATTTATATTACTTAAAAAAAAAACAAATAAATACATAAATAATATACATAAAAAATTCACATTACATTTTCCGCTTTATTAATTTAGTCCTCGTGCATATTTACTGATATTGGGAATCATTCAATAATTCGGAGAAGTCGGTATAAGTACGTGAAGTACACTGCTGTATTTGTCCTGGAACAACATTTTTATAACTTTGTGAATTGTTAGAAACAGTCTCTGGCACAAATATTACTGAATCGTTAGTGTGATCGCTGTATACTGGGGTACTGCTAATAGTACGTGGTGTACTAGTTCTTGAAATATAAGGTCTCTCAATATGGACAAAATGTGGCGTTTTTACTAAAGATTCATTGGAAATACTTTGCACTATGTTATAGGACAATTTGTTTAAGCGTGCCATCATCAAGATGTCATCGATAGCTCGTTTGGCGAGTAATTGTTGATTTGGATTAACTTGCCGGTACATGCAAGCCCATCCATTTGCATAAATGGCAGCCTCATCTTCGACGTTTCCAATTTTGGACGATGACCCCAAATATTCACTCGCTCTTTTGAGGAATTCTTGCGTTAGCTGCAGTTGTTTTCTTGGAAGTTTGTTTTTTTCCTAATGTAGAAGACGTTTATTGTAGTTAATAGAGTTCACAGAATAATATTATGTTACCTACCTCCTTTGTTACGAAATACTCATCTTCATCTGAACTTAAGCTCGATCGGCCAGGCAATGGCATTTCTAAGTCTCGCAAAAAATGAAAATCTTCATAGTACCACAAATTTGGTGTGTATATTTCACCTGCTCCTGCTCCAGACCTTTGACATTTAATAACTTTTTTCAATTCGCGGCGATAACAAGTGCGCATATTAGCTATTTTCTTTTTAAGTTCCTCTACGCTTCCATCGCTTTTAATTTTTTTATATTCCAACAATAGTTTTTCATAACTCTTATTTCGAATGTTTTTATTTTTATAATTTTCGTTTTTGCAGTTCCACAATTCCGGCATAGATTTATAAAACTCTATAAAATCTCGCATTTCTTTTGAATCCTCCATTTTGTGTTTTAAATTATTTTTAAAAGAGAATAGATATTCACTTCTCCGCTGCCAGTATGAAAATGAAGAACAAAACTGAATAATGTTGCACAGACTGGTTCACAAACGTTTCAATTCTGTTGTACAACTTGTCAAAAAATCAAAATTTTTTGATCTTTTGTACAACCAACCCCAACTTACACACAACGACCACACGAACATTGCAATCAGCTTTACAACAATGTCAAGTTTTACCAACTATCGCAACGTGTGTGGCTTGCATTAGAGCTTCTCGACTTATATGGGGAAAAAATAAAGTTCACCGTATACAATCAAATATAAAGCATTGCTATGAGGCAGTTTCGAAAAAAAAATTTTTAATTTTTTTCGTCGCACATTGGGGTCGCCAAAATACATTTTTCATTATATCTTCGGCATTTGCAGTCGGATCTTGAAGTGTGATATATCGACATTTCAACATTTCTCTTTAATAGTCATTATTCTCAGGTACCCGGTTCTGGTATTTATCTATTAGACCTCTGTTCCTACTACCTTAATATACCACACTTATATCAGATATATTAAACTTTAAGATCCGACTGAAAATGGTGAAGATATAACGAAACATATATTTTGGCGATCCCTATGTGCGGCAAAATAAGAAATTCCTTGTTTTTAATAGATCGGTTTGAAAAATCGAAAAACTTCCTTAGTAAAAGTTCAACGATTTTTTAAGGGCTTTAATTTTCTGATATTAGGGTGGTACATTAGGGTGGTAGGAACAGAGGTCTGATAGATAAATACTAGAACCGGGTACCTGAGAATAATGAATATTAAAGAAAAATGTTGGCCTCCTCGAGAAAAAAACATCGATATATCACACTCCAACATCCGACTGTAAATGCCGAATATATAACGAAAAATGTATTTTGGCGACCCCAATGTGCGACGAAAAAAAATTTTTTTTTTCGAAACTGCCTCATAGCAATGCTTTATATTCGATGGTGTACGGCGAACTTTATTTTTTCGAGACGCCCTAATGTACTTTGGTCTCTAAGACAAAGGAAAACTTGTTAAATTGTTGGTCCATATTTAACTTTAGTAGTGAACGGTATTATATAGTCGAGCTTGACCGACTACGAGTATAGCTTTTCTTACTTGTTCCTACTGGGTAAATAACTTATTGTATATGTAGATAAATTTGTATAAATGTGTGGCTTTTTAGATAAGTTTATTTAATCTAAATTAATGTTCTCAACTTAGTCAAAAGTATTTTTAATAGTCTGCTAAGTATTTATTTTATGATTTTGTATTGAAATACAAGTAACATTTTTATCCTACCATAAGTCTTCCTTTTGCAATACAAATCTGTTAAGATTTATTGACATCTTTTTTACAAATAACTAAAATAAGAAAGAAATTGCTTGATATCTGGGAATTTAGTAAAATCTAATGAACAAAAAATAAATTATTTTCTAAGTAGAATTAATGTCTTACAGATTGTAAGACTAAATAATAGAGACATAGTAAGTATCTTTAATACTTTCACATAAAATGACTATATTATTTATTAATGATAAAATATCATCAATAGATGGTATAAATATCACTAGAATTAAAGACCTAATTATGAAAATTATTTATTATTAAAATTTAATATAATTAGAGTATTTCAAACTTGAAGTTGTTTAAGAAAATTTCAAAATGTTTACTTTAGTAGTAATATATAACATTTTCTTTCGTATATGTAAATTCTCTTTCAAAAGATCTTTTGTCTAAAATATCTTAAAAAAAAATTGTGAGCATTTTTCTTTTTGGCTGCCTTTTTTTGGCTCTGAATAATTTACATCCTCTTTGTTTAACCACAAAAATGTAGCCAAAAGACATATTTGTTTGCCCATAAACTTTAGCAATAAGTTTTTCTTTGAACTCGTAGCACCAATAGATTGTATGAAGAAATTCAAAATATTTAAACAATTTCATGTTAGTTACTTTTTCAAGAACTTTAGTGTGAATTTTTGGAATGTTGAAAAAGCGGGACTGATACTTAATAAAATAATTTTCCATAGAAAAATTTTCGTTAAAAAATTTTTTTCAATAGAAGAATTTTCGTTAAAAAAATTTTTTCAATAGAAAAATTTTCGTTACAAAAAATTTTTCTATAGAAAAATTTTCGTTGCAAAAAATTTTTCTATAGAAAAATTTTCGTTACAAAAAATTTTTCTATAGAAAAATTTTAGTTACAAAAAATTTTTCTATAGAAAAATTTTCGTTACAAAAAATTTTTCTATAGAAAAATTTTCGTTACAAAAAATTTTTCTATAGAAAAATTTTCGTTACAAAAAATTTTTCTATAGAAAAATTTTCGTTACAAAAAATTTTTCTATAGAAAAATTTTCGTTACAAACAATTTTTCTATAGAAAATTTTTCGTTACAAACAATTTTTCTATAGAAAAATTTTCGTTACAAAAAATTTTTCTATAGAAAAATTTTCTTTACAAAAAATTTTTCTATAGAAAAATTTTCGTTACAAAAAAATTTTCTATAGAAAAATTTTCGTTAAAAAAATTTTTCTATAGAAAAATTTTCGTTAAAAAAATTTTTCTCTAGAAAAATTTTCGTTAAAAAAATTTTTCTATAGAAAAATTTTCGTTAAAAAAATGTTTCTCTAGAAAAATTTTCGTTAAAAAAATTTTTCTCTAGAAAAATTTTCGTTAAAAAAATTTTTCTCTAGAAAAATTTTCGTTAAAAAAATTTTTCTCTAGAAAAATTTTCGTTAAAAAAATATTTCTCTAGAAAAATTTTCGTTAAAAAAATTTTTCTCTAGAAAAATTTTCGTTAAAAAAATTTTTCTCTAGAAAAATTTTCGTTAAAAAAATTTTTCTCTAGAAAAATTTTCGTTAAAAAAATTTTTCTCTAGAAAAATTTTCGTTAAAAAAATTTTTCTCTAGAAAAATTTTCGTTAAAAAAATTTTTCTCTAGAAAAATTTTCGTTAAAAAAATTTTTCTCTAGAAAAATTTTCGTTAAAAAAATTTTTCTCTAGAAAAATTTTCGTTAAAAAAATTTTACTCTAGAAAAATTTTCGTTAAAAAAATTTTTCTATAGAAAAGTTATCGTTAAAAAAATTTATCTATAGAAAAATTTTCGTTAAAAAAATTTTTCTATAGAAAAATTTTCGTTTAAAAAATTTTTCTATAGAAAAATTTTCGTTTACAAAATTTTTCTATAGAAAAATTTTCGTTAAAAAAATTTTTCTATAGAAAAATTTTCGTTAAAAAAATTTTTCTATAGAAAAATTTTCGAAAAAAAAATTTTTCTATAGAAAAATTTTCGTTAAAAAAATTTTTCTATAGAAAAATTTTCGTTAAAAAAATTTTTCTATAGAAAAATTTTCGTTAAAAAAATTTTTCTATAGAAAAATTTTCGTTAAAAAAATTTTTCTATAGAAAAATTTTCGTTAAAAAAATTTTTCTATAGAAAAATTTTCGTTAAAAAAATTTTTCTATAGAAAAATTTTCGTTAAAAAAATTTTTCTATAGAAAAATTTTCGTTAAAAAAATTTTTCTATAGAAAAATTTTCGTTAAAAAAATGTTTCTATAGAAAAATTTTCGTTAAAAAAATTTTTCTATAGAAAAATTATCGTTAAAAAAATTTTTCTATAGAAAAATTTTTTTTTTTCTATATATTTTTTTTTTCTATAGAAAAATTTTCGTTACAAAAAATTTTTCTATAGAAACATTTTCGTTACAAAAAATTTTTCTATAGAAAATTTTTCGTTACAAAAAATTTTTCTAAAGAAGAATTTTCGTTACAAAAAATTTTTCTAAAGAAGAATTTTCGTTACAAAAAATTTTTCTATAGAAAAATTTTTCTATCGAAAAATTTTCGTTAAAAAAATTTTTCTATAGAAAAATTTTCGTTAAAAAAATTTTTCTATAGAAAAATTTTCGTTACAAACAATTTTTCTATAGAAAAATTTTCGTTACAAACAATTTTTCTATAGAAAAATTTTCGTTACAAAAAATTTTTCTATAGAAAAATTTTCGTTACAAAAAATTTTTCTATAGAAAAATTTTCGTTACAAAAAAATTTTCTATAGAAAAATTTTCGTTAAAAAAATTTTTCTCTAGAAAAATTTTCGTTAAAAAAATTTTTCTCTAGAAAAATTTTTGTTAAAAAAATTTTTCTCTAGAAAAATTTTCGTTAAAAAAATTTTTCTCTAGAAAAATTTTCTTTAAAAAAATTTTTCTCTAGAAAAATTTTCGTTAAAAAAATTTTCCTCTAGAAAAATTTTCGTTAAAAAAATTTTTCTCTAGAAAAATTTTCGTTAAAAAAATTTTTCTCTAGAAAAATTTTCGTTAAAAAAATTTTTCTCTAGAAAAATTTTCGTTAAAAAAATTTTTCTCTAGAAAAATTTTCATTAAAAAAATTTTTCTCTAGAAAAATTTTCGTTAAAAAAATTTTTCTATAGAAAAATTTTCGCTAAAAAAATTTTTCTATAGAAAAATTTTCGTTAAAAAAATTTTTCTATAGAAAAATTTTCGTTAAAAAAATTTTTCTATAGAAAAATTTTCGTTAAAAAATTTTTTCTATAGAAAAATTTTCGTTAAAAAAACTTTTCGATAGAAATTTTTCGTTAAAAAAACTTTTCGATAGAAAAATATTCGTTAAAAAATTTTTTCTATAGAAAAATTTTCGTTAAAAAATTTTTTCTATAGAAACATTTTCGTTAAAAAAAATTTTTAAAAAATTTTCGTTAAAAAAATTTTTTCTATAGAAAAATTTTCGTTAAAAAATTTTTTCTATAGAAAAATTTTCGTTAAAAAATTTTTTCTATAGAAAAATTTTCGTTAAAAAATTTTTTCTATAGAAAAATTTTCGTTAAAAAATTTTTTCTATAGAAAAATTTTCGTTAAAAAAATTTTTCTATAGAAAAATTTTCGTTAAAAAAATTTTTCTATAGAAAATATTTCTATAGAAAATCTTTTGTTAAAAAAATGTTTTGTTAAAAGAAATTTTCTATAGAAAACTTTTTGTTAAAAAAAAATTCTATAGAAAATTCAGCAAGTCATTGACTTAGTGACCCACTCTCGTATATTTATCTTTAAATTTTATGCTTTATAAATAGATTTAAATAGTTAATAATTAAATTGTCATTATATGTGTCACATTTGCGATAAAACACTTAATATTTGCATTTCGAAATTGAAAACCATACAAATCTCAATACACGTTTACAGTGAAAGCTAGTACTACTGGCAAAAAAACTCATATATTAAATTTTTCTTAAAGGACTTTTATCTGTGTTTCATGATTTTATGGCTATATTTTGAAAATTTTCATTTCTTATCCGCCTTTGGGTGATTTCACTCTATAACCTCTGTCACATGACTGAGTATCATGTGTGTATTGAACTGATGATGATGGGCGAGTCTCTGAGATGCTGTGCACTGCGATGCGTTATTAATGCAAAAATGAAGGCATTTATCCGTAATTGGTTATAAAACGTTAAATGGCAAATTGATAAATATATAAAACATTCGGTCATAAAGCTCATAATTGATTATATTGACAGTTTTTTTTAGCTCTTTATTAACCTTTAACTGACGAGGTGAAATTTTGGGACATAGTTTATGACGTGGTGGTAAATTTTACCCCTCTTAATTTTATTAAAAATAAATTAGTAAAAAATATTTTTTGATAATTATTTGTTTTTTAAAAATAAGCTACTATATTTTTAATTACAAAAAATAAAGAAAACAAAAATTTTTTTTATTCGTTTCAACAAAACAGGTACTTTATTTCACAAACCTTTTTTTTAATATAAAAAAAACGTCATATAAATAGCTTATAAAAAAAATATGAATTAAAAAAAAAACAAAAACTTAAAGGGCATTTTTTCACAGCCAAATGTATACTTTTAAAGATATAAAAGAGATCATAAAAAAAAATAGTCAGGTGTAAAAACTGCAGGTCCACCTAATAGGTGGTTTTTTACTCATCAAAATCTGTGTTCACACAGTGTAAGCATATACGTTTGCTGCATCCCATACACATTGGCTTACTACATTGCAGACAGAAGTGTGTAGTTTTTCGCTTTAGCCTAGTCGGGCATATGTGGCATAACTTACGAGTAGCGTGGGTCGGTTCTACTGGAGGCGGAGGTACTGAGTCCGGACCCAAAATACTACCAATTGTGTCTCGTAATACCCGAGGGAGCTTTTGGTTGTGTTGACGTCTTTGCAGATGTGGTAAAATCATTTGTCTTGCAAGCTTTTTCAAAAAGTCTCCTCTTGAGCTGTTATCATAATCCTTTGAAGATTGATAAATAACGAAGGAGTTGGCGCCACAAATATCCACAATTCTATAAAATATGGCTAATGGCCAGCGGCGTGTACGTCGGCCGGATGAATAAATCGAGCATTTCTTATCGAGCTCATCCACTCCACCTTTTGTATTGTTATAATCAGCTATCATTGCAGGTTTTAAAGTGAGTGGGTCATCTTCTTTTTTGTGATGCATGGAGGACAATAATACAACAGCACGATTTTGACGAGGCACGTAGGATAAAATAGTGACATCTTTGGTAAAACCATATATGCAGGATCCCAACGGTCTATTTTTTTTGGGCAAAAATTCTGGTGGAATCTCTCTTTTGTTCTTTTTCAGCGTACCTAAATAAGTTAGTTCTCGTTTTTTAAGTTCCTCCACCAGCTGGAGTGATGAAAACCAATTGTCAGCAGTTATATTTCTTCGACTTCCTTCTATTATTTTAGACAGCCTTATTACTGATTGTGTTGGTACTGCAAGTCGTTTTTCTTCATTTGTTAGACCAACTCCATCCGAGTTTTTTCCAAAGTATACATAAGCATTTGCAAGATATTGTGTGCGTGCATCTGTCAATGACATTATCTTAATGCCATATTTTGCGGGTTTCTTTGGCATGTAAATTTTGAACTTGCATCTTCCACGAAATGGTACCAACATTTCATCAATGCAGGCATGAGTACCAATTGAATAACTTTTTCGGCAGTTTTCTATAAATTTGTTGAATATACCAGAAACTGCTGCTATTGGGTCGTTCAATAATCGTTGTTGTCTATCACAGGAGTTATCAAATCTTAAGCAATTTAGAATACAAAGAAACCGGTTCTTAGACATTGTAGCTCTAAAAACTTCTCTGCCCGTTCCATCAGTTGCGAAAATAAATTGAGCGGCCTCGTGGTTAGACTTGAATACGGATGTGTAAATTAAGATACCGACAAATGCACGCAATTCAATTTTATCTAACATTTTCGCTTCAGTTTGTGCTGTTAGATCAAATTTTGATTTCAATTTTGTATTTGTATGTTCTAAAATCATGTTCTCCATATCGCTATCAAAAATTCGTGACCAATATCCATATAAATCATTTTCCGATTGCGGTTGTGTAGCAACTGGTAACCGCACAATATTATGAAGAGGAGTCTTTACGCAGCGTGTTGGTTCCAATGCTGACCACTTGAACCCGTTTTTTCCATAAAAGTAGTTTACAGCAGATTCACATACATTTTCATCAACAACTAGTTCTTCTTCATCATTTCCAACAATTTCCTCAACAATCATTGTATCCGCTTCGTCGTGTTCACTGCATGCATCATCTTCTATACGCATTTCATCCTCCATGTCACTTTCTTCAATGCAGAAATCCGGATCGACAATTTCATCGTCGACTTCGCTAACATCGTCTTCGTCCTCAAAACATTCCTCAAGCAATTGAGATATGACTGAATCACTGAGTTTTTTTGAATTTGACATGATCTATAAACATAAATAGCATATCACGTAATTTAAAAAATGTGTAATATAACGTTTTTGAAATAAATAATTTTTAACCAACAAGAAAACAGACGAGTGGTAAAAATAATTCCACGAAAATATTACGTTAATTTCGATGTGGGGTAAATTTGTTTCTACTAAATACTTACGCTAACGCTGACGTGGTGGTAAAATATTTTCAAAGAAAAACTTACGTAAATGCCGAGGAGTGGTAATTTTTACACCAGCATGTGCGTAACTCCGCTCGTGCTATGTCTAGCTCAGCCAAAACACAACTGAATGACAACGATCAC
>OW121741.1:94640280-94734720 GCA_933228675.1 Stomorhina lunata
ATAAAATCCTTAAACTTTTGAAAATTCATCGTATTAAATGACAATATATTATAAAAGGACTTTTTTTTGTTGGAATTTGTAAGAATAAGCATTTCGATTTTTGGGATTTGGATGTTTATGAACTGCTTTCTATGAAATTTAATAGCTTTATTAAGATTTTCTTACCCCGCTTAATCTACCTTTTAATCTTTTCAATATAATTTTGTATAATTTTTGTACTATCCCAGTCAAACTTTTCATTACCAAATAATGAGTTTAACAGTTAAACTATTGAACACGAACTACCTACTCATTCGCTGTTTAAGTCATTACAATAACATGGGGATGTCATTGGAGGCAAGTACTTACCAATTGCAGAAAAGTAATGACTTGGGTAAGCAATTTGAAAGCAACAACAACAACAACAGCAACAAATTTTTTGTTGTTGTTTTATTAAAAACATATATTTTTAAACGAAATACAAAATTTTTTTTATAAATGGGGGCTCGAACCCAGACCCTCCGACTGCTAGGCTGAGACTCTTCAATTGAGCTACTTCATATGTTGAAAACTTAGCAGCTTAAAATTAATATAAACAATTTTTATTTTTAGATCCAAAATCATGTGAAAATAACTTTGTTTTTCCCTGCTTTTTTTGCTTTGTTGTAATTTTTGGAAAAATATTTTTATACGATTTTTCGTAATTATTTTAAAACTTTTTTAAAATTATTTTAAAACTTAAAGAATTTAAATCTTCTTTTTTGTATAAGTTTTTACATAAGATTGACTCTTACTTACTAAAATGTTACAACCTGTTAAGGCCAAAGTCCGAGCATATTTTAGAATTCCATAGATTTCGATCTTGTACGAATATTCTCCAATCTTATAGGCCAAGCTTTGAAACATGTTCCTCTACTTGGTCTTTCTATCGAAGTTTCGGACATCCTCCTCTAATATTAGGTAGTGGGACATTTCAATTCTAATTTTATCCTCTTCATTGTATTTTTTTTAAGAGAGGGTTACTACCCCGTAATCCTAACCCATTTTTATCGATCTTATGGGACAACTCTCGGAACATGATAACTCACAATATTAATGGGTGTTAAACTAGCTCCCCGGGTGATACCATGAGGAGGTGTGTGTCCACAGTTGAGATGAAGGATGACCCAGATAAGTTGGGCTTACCAAGTTAAGACCAATTAGAATCGTGTTTGGTATTCAACATCCCCTACATAATCAAAATTGACTCATGATGGTATTTTTTCATTAACGTGAGTTAGTTTTACAAATTTTGTTACAGAAGATAATATTTAAGTTCTTAAAATTCAAAAACTATTTAAAAAAGACTCTTTTAATAAAAAAAAAAAAATAAAAAAAATTGTTGCCCTTGGTGGGATTTGAACCGGGCCATTCAGTTTAAATTACCATCTTAATTACAAATAAGTACTTCTGTAATAACTTATTATTTATTCGGATGGTATGTTGTAGTCGTTACAAGGTAACCAGTTATCAGAGTACTTGCCATAACCAGTGTTTTGCTGGGATTTTTTGTACTATTTTTAATTAATCCCATAGAAATTACAAACTGGCTAATAAGTTTATTATATCTTAATACCTATTGGTGAAGGGTGTAAACAAAACGTTTTTTATGTTCATATTGTTGGCAATAAATTCATGTTCTGGTCACATGAACTCATTCGGACAAATGCAGTTAAAACTAAAAAAAAAAAAAACAAAAGTACTAAAATTCGTACACAATGACCACATAATCTTCTTGATATTCCTGCTCGTCTTCAGGGGCTCCATAGAAATTTGATACATTTATACTTAGATTCCGACTGAAATCTAAAACAAAGTTTTGTTTTTGAATGCAATTGCTTTTATGTCGAATATAGTTTTATTGTAGTTTTAAGTTTTATTTTTTTTTCTGAGTTTTTCATTTTTTGGCCATAGTTAAGAGCTGGTCAATCGCATAAAAAACTGTTGAAATTTATGGGTTTTACTCTGTTGGAAGTAAGAGCCATAAGTCACGTATTGCTAAATTTAATAGAACTAAGTGTAAATATATGAGAGAGCAAGAATATTGTATTTGGTTTGAAGGATACGTTTTATTATAGAAAATCCAAAGGAAACAAATATTTTAAGCTACAAAGGAAGTTCTGCAGTGTGACTGCCTTAGTTCATAATTCTTTGGTTTGAAGGTTTGAAAACATACCTTTCAATATACAAAACAAATTTAAACAAGTAAGAGTGTTATATTCGGCTGTGCCGAATCTTATATACCCACCATCAACTTGTGTTAGATTTAGAAACATATTTCATATATCTATAAGAGTGCACCTAATTCAAAATCTGGACCAAAACTGAAAAAACTCGCTAAGCTAATTGGTATTGTTGGTAAAACCTTTGGACTAAATTCGGTTGCCGTAGCTTTATAGTTCAACATTTAAAAATATTTTAGTGGTTTCCCAAGTATTTACTTTGATCAAAATTCGGTCTCATAACCAGCTATAGTTTTACATTAATAAGTTGTTAAATACTTATGGTTGTGATTAATATGTAGTTAGGCTAAACACGTTAATAGTAATACGGCAGGTCCATTTATTTCATTATGAGTTCCTAATGCATTCATCATATATAAAGTCTGGGCTGAACATTGATTGATGCCATATAATTTCATAGGTGTAATCTTAATATAATGAATGTATGTACCTCCAAATCTTTTTGATTGTAGATATAAAAAGGGGATGTTATATATGTAAGAATTATAGCCAAATGTTGACCGATTGTAACAAAATTTTACACACTAGCTGGTATATATATAGAGCTTATTCTTGCAAAATTTAGTGGCCACAGCTATCACAGTTTCTAATTTAATGGCTTTTAACTGGCCTTTGCTAAAATTTTTGGTTTCCGTGAGTGTTTTTTATATGAAAGCTAAAGTCAAATATGGACTGATTCCTATAAAATTTGATAAACTGATCAAAAATTGCACAAAACTTCCCTATTTTTAATTTAATCGTCATAGCTAATACAATTGTATTCAATTTATCAGCATTAATGTGTTTCGCGGGGCGGGGTTATATGGGAGGTCTAACTAAATTTGAACCGATTTTGTCCATTTTCAATACACATCTTTTAAAAGATATCCAAAATACTTTTGGAAAATTTTGTTCCTCTAGCTCTTTTAGTTAAGGCGCTGTCGTGCTTTTATCTGACGGACAGACGGACATAAACAACCTTTTCTTTATGTATTTTTGTGTTTCCATAAGTTTTTTATATGGGAGCTATGGTCAAATGGTGACCGATTGTGACAAAATTTTGCACACTCGCTTGACATAAGACTTTTTTGTGCTTAATTTAGTCTTACTAGCTCTTGTAGTTAAGGAGCTATCATGATTTTATCTGACGGACAGACGGGCATAAATCCCCTTTTCCTTTTGAATTTTTGTGTTTTCGTAAGTTTTTTATATGGGAGCCAGGTCAAATGGTGACCGATTGCGACCAAATTTTGCACACTGGCTGGCTTTGATATAAGACTTTCTTGTGCCAAATTTAGTTTTTATATCTATTAGATTTAGATTTATTGGCATTTAAGTACATTTTAGGTGGAATTTAGGATTAGATATGGTTAAATGTGAACCGATTTGGATGAAATTTTATATGCTGCCTAGTACTTATGTAAAAGTTCTATATACCAAATGTTATCATCATATTAATTATAATTTGTCATTTGTTAGCAAACAAGCGATTAGCCTAAACGAGGTTATACAGGAGTTATGGTAAAATTTGAACCGATTTTGCCCGATTTTAATACCAATATTTTTCAAGAAATGAATAATGTTTATGCCAAATTTCAGTGACCTATATCCTTTCCTTAAGGTTTTATCGTGCCGACAACAGACGGAGATACGGACAGACAGTCAGACAGACAGACAGACAGACAGACAGACAGACAGACAGACAGACAGACAGACAGACAGATAGACAGTCAGACAGACAGACAGACAGATAGACAGACAGACAGACAGACAGACAGACAGACAGACAGACAGACAGACAGACAGACAGACAGACAGACAGACAGACAGACAGACAGACAGACAGACAGACAGACATAAAGACAGGTAGGCAGATATACAGACAGACAGACAGACAGATAGACAGACAGACAGACAGACAGACATTTTTGAATTTCATAAGGATTCAGAATATACTTCAGTTTTGGCTTTTGAGCCTATATTAAGGAAATGACAAGCGGAATGACAATCTTAATATACCTCCTATTCTTTTTGACGGTGGGTATAAAATCTTGTATGTTACCTTGTCATTCCCGTTGAAGTCTTTATTAAGAAAATCAACCAATAAATCGTCTATACAAAAGAATAAACTCAGCTTGTGGCATTTTTTTGTGTATTTGGCTTTTATTGCAACTCGTTTGTAAAACCACATGAAAATCTTATTTTCAATCCAATCGAAATAAAATAACATTTCAATAACTGATATAAAATGTTTGTGGCTTTTAGTTTTCATATATATCGAATGTTTTTACATTTAGCAATTCATTATTGTTTTGTTTTATATTTTAATACCCTATACCATCAAAGGTTGAAATCATATAATGAGTTTGTAATGTTACTCATAGAAGTATTAGTCTTAGTATAAAGATCTACTCAGAATAATTTTTTGAAGCATTTCATTGATATTCCTAACTCGGCGGCTTTATCGCCATGGATTTCAATAAAGTGCTTTTTGATTGTCGAATTTGAATGTAACTTAGTTGTGTAGATTATCTTAAGGTCGAGCTTAATCGACTATAATATTTTCTTACATATTTTTTCTATAATTTTTAAATAAGTATTTAAACATGTTGTGAGGATTAAATCATTTGTTTGTTTTTTTTGTTCATACTCCTGAAATAAAATAAAACATCAACTGTTTATGTTCAATTTCCAGACAATTTATTTTATATTTTTATTATATATTTTTCTTTCATTTAATCCTCTTCCTGTTGTTTTTATTATTATTTTTTTTACAAGCTGATAAATTGTTTGAAATTTATTTGATTTAATTTTACTTTTTTTCCTGATTTTTCTATTTATTTGTTTTCAGCAAACGAAAACATTTCTATTTATTTTATCAAACATTATTCAAATTTTGTATGTTTTTATTTTTAGATGATTTGGATTTTAGTTGTTTAGTTTATTTTTCTAAAAAAAAAAAATAGTAATAAAATTTATTTTGAGTCCAGAAAAATTTGCCTTGATTCCAAAGAGACGATATTTTAATTTATTAAACATTTTCCGCTTTTTTCATAAAAGAAACATATTCAAATTAAATTTTAATATTATAAGCCTTTGCTTATTTTATATTTCGTTTAAAAATTAATGAGTTTATCTTTCAAAAATTTCATGTTTTGAAAATAACCGACGACTTAAGTAATATAGGTTTCTATATACAATTAAATATGATTTCTTACTTATTGTAAATCTTCTTAATAAATAATGGTTAAATGACAATAAAATGATTTTTTCTTCTCATTTCATTGCAGGTAATTAAGTGCAAATGGTCTGAAAGCTAAAGCGGTAGGTGTCAAATAAATTAAATCAAAGGCGTATGACTGATATGAGAAAGTTTATTGTAGGTGTCATATAAACTACATTGAAGGCGTATGAGTGATATGTGAAAAACACAATTATAAATAATACGCCCACATGCTCGTTTACTTTTATTTTTGTATGTACAGAAGATTGTATTATTACGCTTGTATGGATATATTTATATCTGTACAAGCGGGTAAATTGAGATTGTCATTCCGTTTGTAATTTCCTTAATGTTAGCTTAAAAACCAACAACTGAAGTATATTCTTAATCCTTACGAAATTCTGTCTGTTTGTATGTCTGTCGATTCACATTTGACTATAGCTCCTGTGCAACCTTGTCTAGGCTAATCGCTTATTTGCTAATAAATGACAAATAATAACAGCTATAAAATTTCAAAAAAATCGCTTCACATTTAACCACAGCTCTCATACAAAAACTTACGGAAATAGCCTAAATTTCACCTAAAATATACTTAAATTCCAATAAATGATAAACTATGATAGCTTTGGCCACTATATTTAGCACGAAGAAATCTTATGTCATTGCTAGCCAGTGTGCAAAATTTTATCACAATCGGTCACCAATTGACAACTAAGTTTAGAACAGAGACGTTTTATGCAACTTTTGGTCAGTATGTCAAATTGTATAGGAATCGGTCCATATTTGACCATTGCTTTCAAATATTTTACCAACAATACCAATTAGCGTAACAATTTTTTTTCGTTTTTGGTCCACATTTGCATTAGCTGCACACTCGTAGATATGTGGGATATTTTTCTAAATTTAACACAATTTGATGGTTTATAGGATCTGGCTGAATATAATACTCAAACTTGTTTTTTCTCGTTTTATTGCAGGTAATTAAGTGCAAGTGGTCTGAAATCCAAAGCTGTAGGTTTCAAATAAATTAAATTTAAAGCGTATGACTAATATGGGAATATTATTGTAGGTGTCATAAAAATTGCATTGAAGGCTTATGAGTGATATGTGAATGACACAATTATAAATTATACGCCCACATGCTCATTTATATAAATTTATATATATTTATATACATTAGGGTTTACAAAAAACATGCTGTGCAATTTTTATACCCACCATCAAAAAGAACGGGGGGCATATTGAGATTGTCATTCCGTTTGTAATTTCCCTAATATTGGCTCAAAAATCAAAAACGATATATACATATATTCTGAATCCTTATGAAGTTCTAAGACGATTGAGCGATGTCCGTCTGTCTATCTGTCTGTCTATCCGTCTGTCTATCTGTCTGTCTGTCTGTCTGTTGAAATCACGATAACGTCTAAACGAAAGGAGCTAGCTAACTGAAACTTAGCAAAAACATTCTTTATCTATGAGAAAATTTTGCTATTGAAATTGGGCAAAATCGGTTAGCATTTGACTATAGCTCGCGTATAACCTCGTCTAGGCTAATGGCTTATTTGCTAATAAATGACAAACTATAAAAGTTATGATGACAAAATTTAGTATCTAGAAGTTTTATATAAGCACTAGGCAGCGTATAAAATTTCATCGAAATCGGTTCACATTTAGCCATAGCTCCCATATAAAAAACTTACGAAAACAGCCTAAATTTCACCTAAAATACACTTAAATGCCAATAAGTCTAAAAGTATAATAGATATGCAAAATTTTGTCGCAATCGGTCACCATTTGACCTAGCTCCTATATAAAAAACTTACAAAAACCCAAAAATTCAAAAAGAAAAGGGGATTTATGTCCGTCTGTCCGTCAGAAAAAACCGTGATAGCTCCTTAACTACAAGAGCTAGTAACACTAAATTAAGCACAAGAAAGTCTTATGTCAATACCAGCCAGTGTGAAATTTTGTCACAATCGGTCACCATTTGACTATAGCTCCCATATAAAAAACTTTGGAAACTCAAAAATACATAAAGAAAAGGTTATTTATGTCCGTCTGTCCGTCAGATAAAAGCACGATAGCGCCTTAACGAAAAGAGCAAGAAGAACAAAATTTTACAGAAGTATTTTGGATATCTTGAAAAAGATGGACAAAATCGGTTCAAATTTTGTTAGAGCTCCCATAGAAGCCCGCTGATAAATTGAATACAATTGTAATAGCTATGACGATTAAATTTAAGATAGGGAAGTTTTATGCAATTTTTGATCAGTTTGTCAAATTTTATAGGAATCAGTCCATATTTGACTTTAGCTTTCATATAAAAAACACTCCCGGAAACCAAAACTTTTAGCAAAGGCCAGTTAAAAGCAATTATATATGAAACAATCATGGCCATGGCCACTAGATTTTGCAGGAATAAGCTCTATATACATCTGGCTGTATGTATGTGTAGAATTTTCTTACAATCGGTTAACATTTGGCTATAATTCTTATATATATAATATCCCCTTTTTTATATCTACAATCAAATATATTTGGAGGTGCTTCATTATATTAAGATTGCACCTATGAAATTAGATAGGCATCAATCAAAGTTCAGCCCAGACTTTATATATGATCGATGCATTAGGAACTCCTTACGAAATATATGGACCTGCCATATTACTATTTACGTGTTGAGCCTAACTACATATTATGCACAACGAAAAGCATTTAGCAACTTATTAATGTAAAGCTATGCCCGGCTACGAGACCGAATTTTGATGAAAGTAAATCCTGGGGAAACCACTAAGATATTTTTAAATGTTGAGCTATAAAGCTACTGCAACCGAATTTAGTCCAAAGATTTTACCAACAATATCAATTAGCTTAGCTATTTTTTCAGCTTTGGTCCACATTTTGAATAAGCTACACCCTTGTAGATATATGAGATATGTTTCAAAATTTAACACAACTTGATGGTGGGTATATAAGATTCGGCACAGCCGAATATAACACTCTTACTTGTTTATTTCTAAATTGCACGAGGGGAACACGCCTTCGCCCACAAAGTGTTAAACTTTTTTGTATGGAAAAAATTTCGGTTTTGAGTAATTTCGGTTTCGATTAAATTTGAGCTTAAGTGCAGTGTGAATCCCTATTTTGGGTCAGAATAGAAAGTACTAGAAAGTACTTTGTGTAAAGTGTTTGGACCTAGCAGGCCTAACTTTAGAGTTATCGCCGTTTGAAAGTTGCAGTTTTTTCTTTTCTACCCCTAAAGAGTCCAATTTAAAAAAGAACAGAAAGACTACTTTTATTTTTTTTCGTCCCTAAATTGAAAAAAATTACCAAATACGTGTTCGATATTTTGTACATGACAATTGACTTCACTATAAATTTTATTGGTTAACGTGATGTACAAAGATGAGAAAGTATAAACCTACCCTTAATTTTTTTTAACACTTTTTTAACCCTAAATAAAAAAATTACCAGTTACGTGTTTCATATTTTTGTCTTTTTTACCGTCTTCGCTTTAAATTTTGTTTATGTGTTAATTAGTTCAAAATATGCACATGGATTAAGAAAAGCACCAAAATATTATTTACCCTTTTTACTCCCTAATTGTCCCATCTAGCAAAAAGTACCAAGCACGTGTCTTTATACTTTTGTAGTTAATCTTATCGCAATTTGAATTTTAATCCTATCACGCTTATCTTCAGAGATATAGTGTTACTGATTTTATTCTTTTCTTCCCTCTTTTTATCGTCTTAGCTTCTAAATGGTCAAAAATCCCTTCTTCTTGGATCTATAGATATCAAAAATGGTACCAGCTGCCAAAATTTCAGATCTCTAGCCGTTTGGGCTAGGCGATGATGAGTCAGTCTCGTTAGAATTTTATAAACTTATCTGTGGCAATATGGGAGAGTGGTTTAAGTCAAAAATTTAAGTTTTGAGGTATCATCATTTTTTTGTTATTTTGTTTGTTGTACACCGACATGGTATAGCAGGTTAGTTATACGCCTCGCATACCAGAGGTCTCAAGTTCGATCTCTGGCCAGACCCACTTGAAAAAAATGAAATTTTCAAAAAAGCGGTTCATTTTATAACTCGGCTAGCTACCGGCTATTGAGTATTAGGCTATGTAAAACTTTACTAACTAATGCATTTGCTGTTTGGAGCCGGAGTTAAAACGTTTGTAAATCGGATGCAGCAAATTGTCTGAGAGAAGTACCCCTTGTTCCAATTGAAATATTGTGGGCGAACTAAATATATATACATTAGGGTTACAATAATTTTTTCTTTGATTTGTAAGGAATATTGTGGAACTAGGTCTTAAAGTTTGGATCTGAATATTTGAGCCAAATCGGACAACGTTCTATGGGCGCGCATCGGGTCCAAAGTTTAAGAGCCTATTTGTATGGGAAAAAGTGGGTTATTTTTTTGCTTTTGCGAAATTTAGACCAAAAATAAATAATTTTTACAAGAAAAAATAATAGAATATTAAACAAAACTAATACGGCTTGATTTCAAATCATGAAAGACGAAAATCCATGAAGTAGTTGAAAAATTATGGCAGTTTTCCCCCAAAAATTCATGTCCTTGAAAACGCGCCTAAGGATATGAACCGAAAATTGTATATTGTAAATAAAGAAATTCCAAAATTAGATATGAAAACACTTAATCTTGCCAAAAACAATTATTTTCATGCTTATTTTTAAACTCTCTTATTATTTCTTAATATTCCGTAATCTCGTTCTGAGAATGATCAGAAAATTCAAATTTTGACATTTTACCGCGGTGAAGAAAGGGTTAATCTCGTCTAATATTTAAAAAAACCCTTGTACATAGGTTTTATATAAACGAAGCAATGATATTCTTTTTTTTTTTTTTTTGTTAAAATTGAATACAAGTAAAATTTACCGACCATTTACTTGAATTTGGCCCACAAATTTACATTTTCGCGAAATTCTTCAATTTGAAATCACAGGTACGGCAAAAGTGTTCCAGATATCGATCTAATTTTTTGAAGTTTAATGCTCCCATTTGTCTGTTTTGACACACTGGAAAGCAAATTCTAAATTTCTAATATTTGTTGAACAAAATTTTGAAAAAATTAAAAAATGATTTTTGAAACCGACCTGAGAAAAATGTACCATTTTCCAACATGAAAAAAACTAAGTAAATTGGATTATGTTTAAACAAAAATGAACTATTTACTAGTGACAAGCCATTAAATGATAAATCATGTCTAACTTTGGAATTTCTTTATTTACAACATTTGGTGCATATCCTTAGGCGCATTTTCAAGAACATGAATTTTTGGGTAAAACTGCAATAACTTTTAAACTACTTCATGGATTTTCGTCTTTCATGATTTAAAATAAAGCTATATTAGTTCTCTTTAATATTCTATTCTTTTTTCTTGTAAAAATTATTTATTTTTGGTCTAAATTTCGCAACAGCAAAAAAATAACCCATTTTTCCCCATACTTAAACTTTGGACTCGATGCGCGCCCATAGAACGTTGTCCGATTTGGCTCAAATTTTCAGATCCAAACTTTTAGACCTAGTGTCACTATACTCCGTAGAAAAAGTTATAAAATTCGAAAAATCATTTTTCTTCATACAGATAATTGTCACCCTATTTAATATACACGTTTATTAGAGAAGAAGGATGAATATTAAAAAAAAAAAAAAATTGTTAAATTCTGAAGATTTTACGCTTTTTCCAACTAAGCGCTTTTTCAAAACTGAAATTTGCGTTTAACTGGACCTTAAGTAACTTAAGCGGTTCTGTTCAGATAAAAAGTATATATTGTGTATTTTTATGTAAACGTAAGTTTTTTGAAAATAATGACTTTATTTTTTCAAGGTCAACATTTATACAGCTTAAGTGAAGCGATAACGCTGCATGATCAAAAAAATCTGAATATGTAAACAAAAGTATGTGTACATAAGCTGTTCTGATCAATGCATTTTTGATTCAAAAAACTTAAGCTAAAAAGTAAACCAATAAAACATTGATAAAAAAACAATTTTTTTAAAACGAACTAAACACATTTAAGCGCCTTTGCTTCTGTAATGCAATAAACGCCTTAACTTATTTCTCTCTAATGTCGACTTAAGCTACTCTTCCATATTGCTACAGAGATAGATTGTTTTATTAAATGGATGATATGTTTTTGAAAAATTTAGTAAATTTCTGACAATTTTCTACGATATTCATTAGCATTTTGTAACCGTTTGACATCAACCTGACAAATATGTCAATTATCATGACTTTTTTGCTTGTTTGACTTAAGGTATGTCTAGCAAAAGTCCTTTTTCAGGCTCTTTTGTAACATATGTCATCTTTTGATAAAAAGTTAAAATTTAGCATTCATCATTCCAAGGAAACAATGTTTTTTGTCGTCGTCCATTAATTCTAGGAATTTGAGCGTACCAGCAAATGTGAGTTTTACATTCCCATACATTCTTTAGACAACATGCGAGTAGTTATGTAGTCAGGTAAATATTTGAAAGGACAAATAGAAATCTCATCTGTCTCAATTATTTCTACTTGACAATGGTTATGGCAAGAATGAAAATCTAATAAAGGATTGAACTCATGGAAATATTGACTTTTGTAAAAGGTTCTTTTCTTTTGTTGTTGGATGATGGAATGATGGAGCCTTTAAGCAAATGTTGCGTGACCCAAAATGTATGTGAGTAATTCAATTTTTGTTCAAGTGAAGGCAATTTTCTTAAGTGTTTTAGTTTAATTAATTTTAAAATTACTTGCTCTAGCTGTTTGCCTAATGATTGTAAAGATTCTCTAGACTCCGTGTCAGCTGGGCATCGGAGGAATATTGATTTTGGTAAATTAAGTTAACGAGTACTTTCCATAAAAAAAATTTAATAATGAGCAAATGATTAGATTAAATTTGTCTTTTTTAGCAAAATATAAAGCAGCAAAATTAAATTTACTTTTAATAAAAAGTCTTTTTTAAAACTCATACCTTTTCTTTGTCAACTAAATATTATTTTCCATTTCATTTGCATAAAGATTAAGACCGACTTGTATACAACAGAAAAAGTTTATCTCAAAAACAATATTTTGTTACTTCAAGTGTCACGAATAGGTAGAAAGAAGATATAGAAGAAATAACAAGAGCTAAAATTTTAAATGCAAAAATGCTACAAAAATAATGTGTCATAACGTTTACAAATTGTAGGTCTGACTGTTACACCTGATTCTCATTTCATAAAATAATAGTTTTCATTTCAAATCTTTTATTTTTTTTGCTTTTTTTTAGTTTCACTCTTTGTTTTTTGTTATGTTTTTATAGTTATTTTCATTTTTCTTTCATTATCCCATCATCGTTGTATGTTTTTATTTCTGTTAAGAAAGAAAAAAACTTAAACCCTCTAAACTTTTAAAGAGCCCAACTTTGTGATATAATCTGGTGTCAGTGGTGAGTTTTGTTAAGTAATTGTGATGTTTCTTTAATAGTTTAAGAATTTATTTCAGTTTTGAAGTATAAATATGCACATCCAAACTCTATAAAAACTGAATTGAATTTTTTGTACAACGTAAACAATTTTCCCTGCTTCTGACAAGTTTTAACTAAACTAAACCTTATCCTTTATTGTCAAATGTGAAACAATTGTCAGCAAAATTGATTATTGCCTAGCCGAAAATAATTGCTAATTTTGGTATATTGATATTGTCATTCCGTTTATAATTTCCTTAATATTGGCTGAAAAACCGAAAACTATATTGTCTGTTTGTGTCTGTCTGTTTGTTTGTTTGTTTGTCTGTTTGTTTGTTTGTTTGTTTGTTTGTCTGTCTGTCTGTCTGTCTGTCTGTCTGTCTGTCTTTCTGTCTGTTTGTTTGTTTTTTTGTTTGTTTGTTTGTCTGTCTGTCTGTCTGTCTGTCTGTCTGTCTGTCTGTCTGTCTGTCTGTCTGTCTGTCTGTCTGTCTGTCTGTCTGTCTGTCTGTCTGTCTGTCTGTCTGTCTGTCTGTCTGTCTTTTTGTCTGTCTGTCTGTCTGTTTGTCTGTTTGTCTGTTTGTCGTCTGTATGTCTGTCTGTCTGTCTGTCTGTCTGTCTGTCTGTCTGTCTGTCTGTCTGTCTGTCTGTCTGTCTGTCTGTCTGTCTGTCTGTCTGTCTGTCTGTCTGTCTGTCTGTCTGTCTGTCTGTCTGTCTGTCTGTCTGTCTTTCTGTCTGTTTGTTTGTTTGTTTTTTTGTTTGTTTGTTTGTTTGTCTGTCTGTCTGTCTGTCTGTCTGTCTGTCTGTCTGTCTGTCTGTCTGTCTGTCTGTCTGTCTGTCTGTATGTCTGTCTGTCTGTCTGTCTGTCTGTCTGTCTGTCTGTCTGTCTGTCTGTCTGTCTGTCTGTCTGTCTGTCTTTTTGTCTGTCTGTCTGTCTGTCTGTCTTTTTGTCTGTCTGTCTGTCTGTTTGTCTGTTTGTCTGTTTGTCTGTTTGTCGTCTGTCTGTATGTTTGTCTGTCTGTCTGTCTGTCTGTCTGTCTTTCTGTTTATCTGTTTATCTGTCTGTCTGTCTGTCTGTCTGTCTGTCTGTCTGTCTGTCTGTCTGTCTGTCTGTCTGTCTGTCTGTCTGTCTGTCTGTCTGTCTATCTATCTATCTATCTATCTATCTATCTATCTATCTATCTATCTATCTGTCTGTCTGTCTGTCTGTCTGTCTGTCTGTCTGTCTGTCTGTCTGTCTGCTTGTCTGTCTGCTTGACTGTCTGCTTGTCTGTCTGCTTGTCTGTCTGCTTGTCTCTCTGCCTGCCTGTCTGTCTGTCTGTCTGTCTGTCTGTCTGTCTGTCTGTCTGTCTGTCTGTCTGTCTGTCTGTCTGTCTGTCTGTCTGTCTGTCTGTCTGTCTGTCTGTCTGTCTGCCTGTCTGTCTGTCTGTCTGTCTGTCTGTCTGTCTGTCTGTCTGTCTGTCTGTCTGTCTGTCTGTCTGTCTGTCTGTTTGTCTGCCTGTCTGTCTGTCTGTCTGTCTGTCTGTCTGTCTGTCTGTCTGTCTCTCCTTGGGCTTGGAGTTATTCCTACCACGATCTGACTATTTAGTCAAGGACTAACGGTTTACCCCAGCTCCTGAAATCATAATCCCTGATAGGACCGACTGAAATGGGCAAACAGCACTTCAAACATTCCAATACCCACAGATTTATCTAAAATGGATTGCGTTGCTAGTTCTGGTGTTTTTCTAAGGGAACAAAACATAAAGAAATCTTTCAGACTCGCGGACGAGTGCAGTGTCTTTCAGGCGGAGATATTTGCCATATGGAAGTCTAGAGAGCTCATCCAGGGTTTCGTAGTTGAAAGAAGTAAGGTGACTATATACGTCGATATCTAGGCTTCGCTTAAGACGCTGCTGGACATAGTTCGCCTTCAAACTAGTTTAAAGTGTAGCATAGCTCTTTTTGACCTATCAGCTTAAGGATAAGCTTGTGCTGGGTTTTGGGTCACTGCGACATTGCAGACAACGAAGTTGCGGACGAAGGATCACAATGGACCCCTGGGGTCTCCGAGTGAAGGTGTCGCTTAAAACTACCTTTATAACCTAACCTTATATGGTAGGTCCATGTAATTTATAAGGAGTTTCTAATACATCCACCGTATGTAAACTCTGGTCATTTGTTGATAGCTATCTAATTTCATTGGTGTAATCTTAATATATTGAATGTGCCTCCAAATCTTTTTGATTATAGGTACAAAAAGGGGATGTTGTATATATAAGAAATAATATTGACCGATTATCACAAAATTTTATACATTGACTGGTGTTTATATAAAGCTTAAATTATGCATAAAATTTAGTGATCAAAGCTGTCATAGTTAAGCTTTTAACTGACATTTGTGTCATTATAGTGGTTTCGGGGAGTGGTTTTTATATAAAATCTATGGTCAAATGTGGACCGATTTCTATAAAATTTGACATACTGACCAGTAGTTACATGTAACTTCTTTGTTCTTAATTTAGCCATCATAGCTACTAAAACTGTATTCAATGTATCAGCATTAATGTGATTCCAGTGGCGGGGTTATATGGGAGCTCTAACTAAATGTCAACCGATTTCACCCATTTTCAGTAAACAACTTCTTCAAGATATCGAAAATACTTTTTAGAATTTTGTTCCTCTCTCACTTTTTCTTACGGCACTATCATGCTTTCACTTTATGGTATTTTCCGTAAGTTTTTATATGGAAGGACGTATGGTCAAATGATGACTGATTGTGACAAAATTGTTTACACTAGCTTGCATTGACATAAGACTTCTTTGTACTAAATTTAGTGGCCGTAGCTAGTAAAGTTTTCATTTATTCGAATTTCAAGTATATTTTAGGTTCAATTAAGGCTGTTTTCGTAAAAGTTTTGTATGGGAGCTATGGTTATATGTAAACCGATTTCGACAAAATGTCTTATTCTAAATAATTATCAAGTACTGCTTGTCTGGTCTTGTCTGTGTTAAATTTTATCATCATATCTGCTATAATTTGTCATTTATTAGCCAATAAGCTATTGGGCTGGGCAAGGTTGTACGGGAGCTATGGTCAAATGTAAATCCATGTCGCCCTAGACGGACTTCGCTCAATCGTCTTAGAATTTTATAAGGATTCAGAATATACATCAGTTTTGGTTTTAGAGTCAGTATTAAGGAAATTTCATAACACCCCTCATTATTTTTTATGGTGAGTATAAAGATAATAATTTCCTTTTAACAAAGGTAGGCTACCTCTCAAGACTAGAAACACAAATCTAGACAAATTATACAAAAATGCTCAATTAATATCTTACAAAATAATATCTTACAGCTTAAGGTTTCATGTAAAGCTGCTACTACAACAAAACTTCATACAAAGCAACAATCAAAACTAGAAAGGATTTAAAAATTCTTCAAGTACATAAACATCAGCAAAAAAAAACACTAAGAAAGTACAACAAAATTTCAAAACAAATTAAGAAAAAAAAAGTATCTTAAACACCCAAAGAAAGAAAAACTAGAAAAAAAATAAATTTTGCAAACGATGAAATGAAAATGAAATTGAGCAAAGGTTTAAACTTGTACGAAGAAAAGTGCAGCGAAGAAAAAAAACTTAAAAATTCAGAACAAGAAATAATACTTGAAAATAATTTAATTTATATAGTAAATGCAAATTAGCTAAAGAGGGCACTTAACAGCTGAAACAAAATAGAAAGAAATTGAGGAAAAAACTTTTTACCGAAGCAAAACTTTGCTTTTTACATTCAAGTGCAATTTAAAGCAAAGAAAAGGGTTAATTGTTTTTTAAGTCAGCAACACTGTCTTGGTATACTAAAATCATTTTTTCATTAAACTTTGAAAAACTCTGTCATTGCTAGCATTTCATTTTAATTTGAAGGAAATTGATTTAAAATTTTGTAGAATAAAAATATACTTAGCAAATGTAATATAGAAAAATATTTCTATCGAAATTTTTTCTATAGAAAAATATTTCTATCGAAATTTTTTCTATAGAAAAATATTTCTATCGAAATTTTTTCTATAGAAAAATATTTCTATCGAAATTTTTTCTATAGAAAAATATTTCTATCGAAATTTTTTCTATAGAAAAATATTTCTATCGAAATTTTTTCTATAGAAAAATATTTCTATCGAAATTTTTTCTATAGAAAAATATTTCTATCGAAATTTTTTCTATAGAAAAATATTTCTATCGAAATTTTTTCTATAGAAAAATATTTCTATCGAAATTTTTTCTATAGAAAAATATTTCTATCGAAATTTTTTCTATAGAAAAATATTTTTATCAAAATTTTTTCTAGGGAAAAATATTTCTATCGATATTTTTTCTATAGAGGAATATTTCTATCGAAATTTTTTCTATAGAAAAATATTTCTATCGAAATTTTTTCTGTAGAAAAATATTTTTATCGAAATTTTTTCTATAGAAAAATATTTCGATCGAAATTCTTCTATAGAAAAATATTTCTATTGAAATTTTTTCTATAGAAAAATATTTCTATCGAAATTTTTTCTATAGAAAAATATTTCTATCGAAATTTTTTTTATAGAAAAATATTTCTATCGAAATTTTTTCTATAGAAAAATATTTCTATCGAAATTTTTTCTATAGAAAAATATTTCTATCGAAATTTTTTCTATAGAAAAATATTTCTATCGAAATTTTTTCTATAGAAAAATATTTCTATCGAAATTTTTTCTATAGAAAAATATTTCTATCGAAATTTTTTCTATAGAAAAATATTTCTATCGAAATTTTTTCTATAGAAAAATATTTCTATCGAAATTTTTTCTATAGAAAAATATTTCGATCGAAATTTTTTCTATAGAAAAATATTTCTATCGAAATTTTTTCTATAGAAAAATATTTCTATCGAAATTTTTTCTGTAGAAAAATATTTCTTTCGAAATTTTTTCTATAGAAAAATATTTCTATCGAAATTTTTTCTGTAGAAAAATATTTCTTTCGAAATTTTTTCTATAGAAAAATATTTCTATCGAAATTTTTTCTATAGAAAAATATTTCTATCGAAATTTTTTCTATAGAAAAATATTTCTATCGAAATTTTTTCTATGGAAAAATATTTTTATCAAAATTTTTTCTAGAGAAAAATATTTCTATCGAAATTTTTTCTATAGAGAAATATTTCTATCGAAATTTTTTCTATAGAAAAATATTTCTATCGAAATTTTTTCTATGGAAAAATATTTTTATCAAAATTTTTTCTAGAGAAAAATATTTCTATCGAAATTTTTTCTATAGAGAAATATTTCTATCGAAATTTTTTCTATAGAAAAATATTTCTATCGAAATTTTTTCTATAGAAAAATATATCTATAGAAAAATATTTCTATTGAAATTTTTTCTATAGAAAAATATTTCTATTGAAATTTTTTCTATAGAAAAATATTTCTGTCGAAATTTTTTCTATAGAAAAATATTTCTGTCGAAATTTTTTCTATAGAAAAATATTTCTATCGAAATTTTTTCTATAGAAAAATATTTCTATCGAAATTTTTTCTATAGAAAAATATTTCTATCGAAATTTTTTCTATAGAAAAATATTTCTATCGAAATTTTTTCTATAGAAAAATATTTCGATCGAAATTTTTTCTATAGAAAAATATTTCTATCGAAATTTTTTCTATAGAAAAATATTTCTATCGAAATTTTTTCTGTAGAAAAATATTTCTTTCGAAATTTTTTCTATAGAAAAATATTTCTATCGAAATTTTTTCTATAGAAAAATATTTCTATCGAAATTTTTTCTATAGAAAAATATTTCGATCGAAATTTTTTCTATAGAAAAATATTTCTATCGAAATTTTTTCTATAGAAAAATATTTCTATCGAAATTTTTTCTGTAGAAAAATATTTCTTTCGAAATTTTTTCTATAGAAAAATATTTCTATCGAAATTTTTTCTATAGAAAAATATTTCTATCGAAATTTTTTCTATAGAAAAATATTTCTATCGAAATTTTTTCTATGGAAAAATATTTTTATCAAAATTTTTTCTAGAGAAAAATATTTCTATCGAAATTTTTTCTATAGAGAAATATTTCTATCGAAATTTTTTCTATAGAAAAATATTTCTATCGAAATTTTTTCTATAGAAAAATATATCTATAGAAAAATATTTCTATTGAAATTTTTTCTATAGAAAAATATTTCTATTGAAATTTTTTCTATAGAAAAATATTTCTATTGAAATTTTTTCTATAGAAAAATATTTCTGTCGAAATTTTTTCTATAGAAAAATATTTCTGTCGAAATTTTTTCTATAGAAAAATATTTCTATCGAAATTTTTTCTATAGAAAAATATTTCTATCGAAATTTTTTCTATAGAAAAATATTTCTATCGAAATTTTTTCTATAGAAAAATATTTCTATCAAATTTTTTTCTATAGAAAAATATTTCTATCGAAATTTTTTCTATAGAAAAATATTTCTATCGAAATTTTTTCTATAGAAAAATATTTCTATCGAAATTTTTTCTATAGAAAAATATTTCTATCGAAATTTTTTCTATAGAAAAATATTTCTATCGAAATTTTTTCTATAGAAAAATATTTCTATCGAAATTTTTTCTATAGAAAAATATTTCTATCGAAATTTTTTCTATAGAAAAATATTTCTATCGAAATTTTTTCTATAGAAAAATATTTCTATCGAAATTTTTTCTATAGAAAAATATTTCTATCGAAATTTTTTCTATAGAAAAATATTTCTATCGAAATTTTTTCTATAGAAAAATATTTCTATCGAAATTTTTTCTATAGAAAAATATTTCTATGGAAATTTTTTCTATAGAAAAATATTTCTATAGAAAAATATTTCTATAGAAAAATATTTCTATCGAAATTTTTTCTATAAAAAAATATTTCTTTCAAAATTTTTTCTATAGAAAAATATTTCTTTCAAAATTTTTGTATAGAAAAATATTTCTATCGAAATTTTTTCTATAGAAAAATATTTCTATCGAAATTTTTTCTATAGAAAAATATTTTTATCGAAATTTTTTCTATAGTAAAATATTTCTATTGAAATTTTTTTATGCAAAAATATTTCTATCGAAATTTTTTCTATAGAAAAATATTTCTATAGAAATTTTTTCTATAGAAAAATATTTCTATAGAAATTTTTTCTATAGAAAAATATTTCTATAGAAATTTTTTCTATCGAAAAATATTTACAAATATTTTGTAAATTCAAACTATGCATTTTATGACCAGTAGCTATTTTAGATTTCATAAAGAATACATTTTGTAAACTATTATCCCCCTGTATTTGCCCCCTTTTTGTGTTAACCTCTGTCTGTCCTAGTTTTATGTTTAATCTTGATAAATGTTGGCAAATACTCAATTATACGGAAATACTTATGGGAAAAAATTTTAATAAAATTTAAATAAAAGGCAACGAAATGTAAATAATATCAATAAAATACCCTTAAGTAATAATTATAAATCTATTAATAAATACACATACATACATATTTACGAAAAGACATGCAAATATTTAAATATTTAAATTCAATTATAAAAATTTGTTATGTGGTTTTTTTGTATTAAATTTCAAAACCTTTATAAGTTTTTGTGGATAAACGAATTATAGAAAAGTTGATTTTTAATTTTTAATTTTTACTTTGTATAGTTTGCAAAAGAACCATAATAGGAATTCAACAAAGTTTTCCCTTTCTTCTTTATGTTTTCGAAATCAATCTATTTCAGCTGGAGGTAAAATTTAAATACCATTAAAAAGTTGAATTAAAATTAATAATTTCTTAAAATTTAACTATTATTCTGTTTAAATCTATGTTTTTTCTTTCAGTGATTGAAGTCTGAAAAACATTTGATTATTTTTCCTCATCTGCATGTAGAGTTTTGTATGTCCTCAATGGGGCATTTCAATATTTGTATTTGTTCAAACACCCAATCACTACTACTCGTTCTATATATGAATAACCTTTGTATTCAGAATTGTTCAATTTTGTTTTTCCGCTTTTGTTTTTGGTGGAATCATTCGATGTTCGTTCACATTTATTTAGCAATGTTTGCATTTTAATGAAAAATATTGTGAAAAATTTGATTTTATTTTCCATGTTTGCTGCAGGACTAAAATCAAATATTAAATTTGATTTATTGCAGCGCAATCAATAACAGCGTTTCAAAAGTTTTGCTAATGCAATTTTTACCTCTACCTACATACGTAGAGAGAAAAAATATTGAAGTATTCATCAACGTATATCATCGTCTATATATACAAGTTTACATAAGGTGTTGCCCCAAAAAAAAAAAGAAAACAAGATAGTTAAGTCCATGATTTATTTCCGCTTGTAAAAGGACAAAAGTTGTTGGCCCTAACGGATTTTAACAATTCACTGTAAATTTTTTTAGAAAAAAAATTAAATTTTCTAAAAATTTAGAAAAAATGTTTTTCAAAAAATTTTCATTAGAAAATTTTTTCATACAGAAAATTTTTTTATCAAAAATTTGTATATAGAAATTTTTTTATCAAAAATTTTTCTATAGCAAATTTTCTTACAAAAATTTATCTTAAAAAATTTTTCTACAGAAAATTTTCTTAAAAAATTTTTCTATAGAAAAATTTCTTACAAAAATTATTCTATAGAAAATTATTATATCAAAAATTTTTCTATAGAAAATTTTTTTTATTAAAAATTTGCCTATAGAAAATTTTTTTATCAAAAATTTTTCTATAGAAAATTTTTTTATTAAAAATTTTTCTATAGCACATTTTTTTATCAAAAATTTTTCTATAGAAAAATTTTTTATCAGAAATTTTTCTATAGAAAACTTGTTATCAGAAATTTTTCTACACAAAATTTTTTTATCAAAAATTTTTATATAGAAATTTTTTTTATCAAAAATTTTTCTATAGAAAATTTTCTTACAAAAATTTTTCTATAGAAAATTTTCTTACAAAAACTTTTCTATAGAAAATTTTCTATAGAATATTTTCTTACAAAAATTTTTCTATAGAAAATTATTTTATCAAAAATTTTCTATAGAAAATTTTTTTATCAAAAATTTTTCTATAGAATTTTTTTTATCAAAAATTTTTCTATAGAATTTTTTTTTATCAAAAATTTTTCTATAGAAAATTTTTTTATCAAAAATTTTTCTATAGAGAATTTTCTTAAAAAATTTTCCATAGAACATTTTTTTTATCAAAAATGTTTCTATATTTTTTGATCAGAAATTTTTCTATAGAAAACTTGTTATCAGAAATTTTTCTATAGAAAACTTGTTATCAGAAATTTTTCTACAGAAAATTTTTTTATCAAAAATTTTTATATAGAAATCTTTTTATCAAAAATTTTTCTATAGGAAACTTTATTAAAAAATTTTTCTATAGAAAATTTTCTTACAAAAATTTTTCTATAGAAAATTATTTTATCAAACAATTTTCTACAGAAAATTTTGTTATCAAAAATTTTTCTATAAAAAATTTTTTTATCAAAAATTTTTCTATAGAAAATTTTTTTATTAAAGTTTTTCTAAAGAAAATTTTTTTATCAAAAATTTTTCTATAGAAAATTTTCTTAAAAACAATTTTTTATCAAAAATTTTTTTACAAAAAATTTGTCTATACAAAATTTTTTTATCAAAAAATTTTCTATAGAAAATTATCTTATCAAAAATTTTTTTATAGAAAATTATTTTATCAAAAATTTTTCTATATACCATTTTTTTATCAAAAATTTTTTTACCAAAAATGTTTCTATGGAAAATTTTTTTACCCAAAATTTTTCTATAGAAAATTTTTTATTTTTCTATAGAAAATTTTCTTACAAAAATTTATCTATAGAAAATTTTCTTAAAAAATTTTTCTATAGAAAATTTTCTTACAAAAATTTTTCTACAGAAAATTATTTTATCAAAAATTTGCCAATAGAAAATTTTTTTATCAAAAATTTGTCTACAGAAAATTTTCTAACAAAATATTTTCTATAGAAAATCTTTTTTATCAAAAATTTTTCTGTATTTTTGATCAGAAATTTTTCTATAGAAAACTTGTTATCAGAAATTTTTCTACAGAAAATTTTTTTATCAAAAATTTTTATATAGAAATTTTTTTATCAAAAATTTATCTATAGAAAATTTTTTTACAAAAATTTATCTATAGAAAATTTTTTTATTAAAAATTTGCCAACAGAAAATTTTTTTTTTAAAAATTTGTCTACAGAAAATTTTCTAACAAAAAATTTTCTATAGAAAATCTTTTTTATCAAAAATTTTTCTGTATTTTTGATCAGAAATTTTTCTATAGAAAACTTGCTATCAGAAATTTTTCTACAGAAAAATTTTTTATAGAATATTTTTTTATCGAAAATTTTTTTATCAAAAATTTTTCTATACAAAATTTTTTTATCAAAAATTTTTCTATACAAAATTTTTTTATCAAAAATTTTTCTATAGAAAATTTTTTTATCAAATATTTTTCTATAGAAAATTTTTTTATCAAAAATTTTTCTACAGAAAATTTTGTTATCAAAAATTTTTCTATAGAGAATTTTCTTAAAAAACTTTCTATAGAACATTTTTTTTTTCAAAAATTTTTCTATATTTTTTGATCAGAAATTTTTCTATAGAAAACTTGTTATCAGAAATTTTTCTACAGAAAATTTTTTTATCAAATATTTTTATATAGAAATTTTTTTATCAAACATTTTTCTATAAAAAATTTTCTTACAAACAATTTTTTATCAAAAATTTTCTTACAAAAAATTTTTCTATACAAAATTTTTTTATCAAAAATTTTCTATAAAAAATTATTTTATCAAAAATTTTTTTATAGAAAATTATTTTTATCAAAAATTTTTCTATAGAAAATTACTTTATCAAAAATTTTTCTATAGAAAATTTTTTAACAAAAATTTTTTATAAAAAATTTTTTACCCAAAATTTTTCTATAGAAAATTTTTTATTTTTCTTTAGAATATTTTTTGATCAAAAATGTTTCTATAGAAAATTTTTTATCCAAAATTTTTCTATAGAAAATTTTTTTATCAGAAAGTTTTCTACAGAAATTTTAAAAATTCTTTGATATAAAAATATAGGAATTTATATAGAAAATTTTCTTACAAAAATTTTTCTATATTTTTGTTTATCAAAATTTTTTTTATCCAAAATTTTTCTATAGAAAATTTTTTTATCCAAAATTTTTATATAGATAATTTTTTTAATAAAAATTTTTATATAGAAAATTTTTTGATCAAAAATTTTTCTATAGAAATTTTTTTTATCAAAAATTTTTTTTTAGAAAATTTTTTTTATCAAAAATTTTTGTATAGAAAATTTTTTCATCAGAAATTTTTCTACATGGATTTTAAATATAGAAATTTATATGGAAAATATAAAAATTTATATAGAAAATTTTCATACAAAAATTTTTCTATATTTTTGTTTAGCAAAAATTGTTTCTATATATAGAAAATTTTTTTATCAAAAATTTTTCTGTAGAAAATTTTTGTATAGAAGATTTAAAAGCTTTTTGAAATAAAAATATAGAAATTTATATAGAAAATTTTTGTGCAAAATTTTTTCTATATTTTTGTTTATCAAAAATTTTTGTTATTAAAAATTTTGCTATAGAAAATTTTTTTATGAAAAATGTTTCTATAGAAAATGTTTTTATCCAAAATTTTTCTATAGAAAATTTTTTTATCCAAAATTTTTCTATAGATTTTTTTTTGTTTTTTCTATAGAAAGTTTTTAAGAACATTTTTTTACTAAAAATTTTTCTATAGACATTTTTTTTATTTAAAATTTTTCCATAGAAAAATTTTTTATCAAACATTTTTTTATAAAAGATTTAAAAATTTTTGATATAAAAATATAGAAATTTTTATCGAAAATTTTCGTTCAAAAATTTTTCTACAGAAAATTTTCTTACAAAATTTTTTTATCCAAAATTTTTCTAAAGAAAATTTTTTTATCAAAAATTTTTCTATAGAAATTTTTTTTTTATCAAAAATTGTTCTATAGACATTTTTTTATTAAAAATTTTTCTATAGAAAATTTTTTTTATCAAAAGTTTTTGTATAGAAAATTTCTTTATCAAAGATTTTTCTATAGACAAAAAATTTTTGAGGAGATAATAATTAATAAATGTAACAGATTTGGGATCAAATGCGATCTCTTTCTTTTTGTATCACTTTTTTTAGCGAAAACTTTTCCATAGAAAATTTTATGATATAAAAATTTTTCTATAGAAAATTTTTTGATATAAAAATATTTTTATCGAAAATTTTTTAGAAAAATATTTTTATCGAAAATTTTATAGAAAAATATTTTTATTGAAAAATTTTCTATATTACATATATCCAAAGAAAAATATAAATCATTTTCCAAAAAATATGAAAATCTAGTTTAATATTAGAATTTATTTCTCTTTTGAAAAATATTCCCAACATTTACAAAAATATTCCCAATATTTACAAAAAAAATAGTGTCGTGGCAGCACGGCTTGCTCGAGATAATATTTCGTCGTTCTCCCGAACCATGTATTTTGTGGCTTCAAATTGGATTTTTATTTGTTTCTTGCCAATTTTGTTCTTGTCTTTTCTCTAACAAAGCGGCAACCAACTCTTTCAACATCCAAATTCCAACTGAATTATTTTAATACTCATTTTCACGAGTTTTATTAATGATCGTGCTATTAACGAAAATTAAAAAAAATTTATCGGCTTCTGGTGATATGGGCTGCCTGCTCCTGATAATGTTTGATTTCTCCTTACTCATTGATACATTATTTGTTTAGTTCGCTAAAGGAGTTTTAATGTTTGTCAGGGAGATAGGTTTCATTTATGAAATATTATTCCTCTTGGTGAACCGACGAAATTTTGTCTTGATTTTAATAATCCATATTTTGTTATCATACCAAAGAGATAGATAAGACCCTTTTTCGTGTCATAGTAAACTGTAGTGACAAAACTGCCTAAACATATGTACATAATTTCTTAAATATAAATACTAACCCAAGTATGCTAGTATTTTTCATTTTTTTGGGCCCTCCTAATGTTTTTTTAGAGTTGTGTTGCCTCCAAAATTAATAGATTTATTCGCTTACAAACATGTACTCATTCAAATTACATACATATATTGTATGTATGTATGTACGTTTATATAATGAAATTTAGAAAGAAAAATTGATTCAATTTATTCATTTAAGCGTTACATTTTATTTAGCGTTCTTTGATACCTGGTCTTTTAATTCATAAATTGCTACAATATCTATGTTACTTGTATTTCCTGCAAAAATGTAATATATAACCTTTTCGTTTTTAATGATTTTGTATAAATAATAATTTTTTTAAACAAATTTTAAAATTGTATTAAAACAATACATCTCTCATTACGAACAAGTAATAACTTCCACAATTAATAACAAGTAAAAGTGTTTATTCGCCTGTGTTAGATTTGATGGTTTTACTGTCTCAGAAGTGGTTTTTCAATCTAGAAAATAAAATCAAACCATTTTCGAACTGGTGGTTTTAAATAGATCACTTGATGCAACATCAAGTGAAAGCAGACAGTAATCGAATGGGATTCAGTCGCCGAAAACTGACTGAACACTTTTGCTCTAGATTTTGTAGGTTTGGCGATAAATCATCTGAATCACTTAATTTGGGCATGCGTTTTTAACGGTCGACTTTAGCCAATAGAAGAAAAGTTTCTTTTCATTATGAAAGAGCCAGTCTACAAGCGTCACAAGTCCCGCCATTTCGGTTGGAAGGCTTTCATATTCCTTTTGGAGGTTCTAATGCATTCACCGTATAGTTAGCTTGCACTTAGCTAGAAGTGATAACTATTTACCTTCGTTAGACAATCTCAATATCGAAAGCCTTTATTCAATACTGACTCTTAACCAAATAAAATAAAAGGAGAGTCAAAAAAACTGTTTAATATCCAAAATATTTAAACCGAAGTCAAAATTTCTTCTACAACTTATTTAAGCCAAAGTTTTAAATATATTTCTTCTACTTGATTATTATTATACCTTCAAAATGACATAGAAAAACCCAGAGACACCCTAACTTAATTTTGGGCCGCAGAACACTGTGGCACACTCTTTTTTTTGAAAGATTAGGTCAAAATCAAGAGATAATGCATTTTTAAATTTGTATTGTCTCGCAAGCTATTCTGATTCTGTTTTGCACTCCGATTTCCATAAAATTTAGTTCAAACAATTTTTATACCCACCATCAAAAAGAATGGGGGGCATATTGAGATTGTCATTCCGTTTGTAATTTCCTTAATACTGGCTCAAAAACCAAAAACGATATATATTCTGAATCCTTATGAAATTCTAAGACGATTGAGCGATGTCCGTCTGTCTGTTGAAATCACGATAACGCATAAACAAAAGGAGCTAGCTCAATGAAACTTAGTCAAAATATTCATCATCTCTGAAAAAATTTTGGTATTGAAATTGGGAAAAATCGATTCACATTTGACCATAGCTCCCATATAACCTCGTCTAGGCTAATTACTTATTTGTAAATAAATGACAAATTATACCAGCTATGATGATAAAATTTGGTATATAGAAGTCTTACATTAGCCCTAGGCAGCGTGTGAAATTTCATTAAAATCGGTTCACATTTAGAAATAGCTCCCATACAAAAAACTTACGAAAACAGCCTAAATTTCACCTAAAATACACTTAAATGCCAATAAATCTAAAAGTATAACAGATATAACCACTAAATTTGGCACAAAAAAGTCTTATATCAAGTCAGCGTGCAAAATTTTGTCGCAATCGGTCACCATTTGACCTAGCTCTCATATAAAAAAACTTACGAAAACACAAAAATTAAAAAAAGGGGTTAATGTCCGTCTGTCCGTTATATAAAATGATATCTGCTTAACTACAAGAGCTAGTAAGACAAAATTAAGCACAAGAAAGTCCTATGTCAATGCCAGCCAGTGTGCAAAATTTTCTCACAATCGGTCACCATTTGACCATAGCTCCCATATAAAAAACTTATGGAAACACAAAAATATATAAAGAAAAGGTTGTTTATATCCGTCTGTCCGTCAGATAAAAGCACGATAGTGCTTTAACGAAAAGAGCTAGAGGGACAAAAATGTAAATATCTTTAAAAAGATGTGTGTTGAAATGGAAAATCGGTTCAAATTTAGTTAGAGCTCCCAAATAACCCCGCCCCGGGAAACACATTAATGCTGATAAATTGAATACAATTGTAATAGCTATGACGATTAAATTTAAAATAGGGAAGTTTTATGCAATTTTTGATCAGTTTATCAAATTTTGTAGGAATCAGTCCATATTTGACTTTAGCTTTCATATAAAAAACACTCACGGAAACCAACAATTTTAGCAAAGGCCAGTTAAAAGCTATTAAATTAGAAACTATGATAGCTATGGCCACTAAATTTTGCAAGAATAAGCTCTATATATATTCCAGCCAGTGTGTAATTTTGTTACAATCGGTCAACACCTGGCTATTATTCTTATATATATAACATCCCCTTTTTTTGTATCTACAATCAAAAAGATTTGCACCTATGAAATAAGATAGGCATCAATCAATGTTCAGCCCAGACTTTATATATTACGAATGCATTAGCAACTTCTTACCAAATGTATGGACCTGCCGTATTACTATTAACGTGTTTAGCCTAACTACATATTAAGCACAACGAAAAGTATTTAACAACTTATTAATGTAAAACTATACCCGGTTATGAGACCGAATTTTGATCAAAGTAAATACTGTAGAAACCACTAAAATATTTTTAAATGTTGAACTATAAAATAATTTTTTCCCCGAATTAGGGATTGTGGTCAAAGTCATGAGCAGCAATACCAATATTTATATAATACCAATATTTATATATTTAAATCTGAATGGTTGATTTCCCATAAGCACTGGGATTTTAAAACATACATTTTTATGTAGTTAGAATAAAAAGTTTGCATTATATGCATTATTTCGATTTCGAGTAGGTCGCACATAAATTTTTTAAAATGCAAGTTTTGAAAACTGTTAGACTCAAAAATTACAAAAATTTAAATTATACATGAATTACACATGCAGCCAATTACACATCGGCTACACATGAAAATAAAAATTACACATGATATGTGTAATTACACCTGAAGTAGCAACACTGCTCCTGAGTGCAATGGTTGAGTAAGGCTGATTTATACGAATTGAGTTAGGGAGAGTAGAGAGATAAAGTGTGGTGTAAAGTCTATTTTTAGAACACTATAGAAGTTGCGATATTTCTTGTTATTTTGTTTTTTTTATCGACGGCAGCGAACTGGGATCGAACTCAGGCTAAAAATTATATCTTATGTTTAGTAGTCGGCGTGCTAACCCACTTAGCTACAGCACCCATTATCTATGCGCGTTAAAAAGTATTTCAAAGCCAACACCATAGGAGTAACCTTTTTATCATCTGACTGTGCAAAATCTGTTTGCAAAATAGCGTTAAAAACTATCGAATTTTAATCCCTTAAATGTTTGATTTTTTATGAATATGCTTTTTGTTATTTTATTTTTAAATAGTAAGTTTTAAATCATAAGCGCGAATCTACTTCGACTAGTTTTTTAACCGCGCAGACGACTTATCGTTTTTTGGTCTTCCAACCTGGTTAAAAAAGACTCATTTGGGTGATTTTTCAAAAAATAATCTTCTAAATGCTGACTGGGGCTAAACATAAAACAAATCTTCATTGGTATTCACAGTCGTCAATGCTTACGAGCAAACCATGCGAAAGTGTTGTTGCTTTCCATTTCCCTACATTGAGGAATAACAAAAATAATCATAAGACAGAGTTGTTTGTGTATTTCGTATTGCTATAGCTTATAGCTAAGCCCTCCCAGTAAGAAAAAAGGTTTATTCTCAAATTGAGGATGATTTGAAAATAAATCTTTTTTCAAAGGTCAAACGTTTGATACTGATTTGAGAATAATAGCGTTCTCAACAAAAAGGGGACTTTATTCTCAAATTGAGAAATGCCTTTATTCTCAAATCATTATCAAACCTCATTCTCATAGGTTTTTCAAATGTGGATATCATCTACATGTGGGACATAAATAAAATGGCGTTGTATTTTTGAGTTTGTTTATTTTGTTTTTGAAAACGGTGCATCATATTTGAATTCTTTTGCTTAAAATATAATTTTTTTATTGTTAGGTAAAAAAAATTTAAGAAACAAAGAAAATTTACTTATGCATATTATTTTTGAATTTTTTATCTTGAAATTTTTTAAGCAAGGTTTTATGGTCAAATATGGATCAATTTTAAAAAATCTAAAAGAAATAACGAATTTCTTTGAAATACAATGTCATTCCATTAAAATATCTTAAACATTAACTTTATTTAACATGAATTATTTTTTTAATGTTTGAAAAAAAAATTGTAATAAGGTTTGATAAAATTTATATAACACCATTTTTCAAATTATTCTCAAATCATCTTAGGGTTTGATAATGATTTGAGAATAACCTTTATTCTCAATTTGAGAAACTATAATTTTTTAAACATTTATTCTCAAATGAACCCTCATTTGAAAATGAATGTGAATCTCAAACATCTGTTCAGGTTTGAAAAAAGTTTGAAAAAAAACGTTTTATATCAAATGTAAAAGTCATCATATTTCAAACGTTTGACACTGTTCTTACTGGGCTTTTACAAAAACAAATGAGTCCCAAAGGTATAGTGCTCGAGCACCCTTGATCTATAAAAACGCTTATAGTGCAATCTATAAGGAAGCTCTATATAAATCGACAAAACATTTTAAATGTGGCAACATATCGGAATGATGGTGCTAAAATATAGCCCTATATACAAAATATTTCTTGTTAAAAAGTGGTACTGTCAAAGTCTAGTGAATGGTGCCTGGTATTTCTGGTACTTATAACACAGTGACTTCCACCATTGATTGACCCTTGCGATAGTCCCCTTAGTCTAGCTGCCTTAGAGGAAGCAGTTTGTTTCCTAATTAGGTCTGAGGTAGCAAATGCAGAATAGATTTTTAGATTTTATCAACGGCGGGGTGATACTCTGTGAATCAGTGATCATCTAACATTCCAGTCGTTGGAACGTTTATTTATTCTATAATTGATTCTGTTTCATAATGGCTTTATCGGAAGGTCATTTACATTATGAGCCAAATTAAGCATTTACTTTAAACCATTTGTCAAATAAGAATATTAGGTATTTTTCTGCAAAGCAAATGGTCACCCTAGAATGAATTGAATAGATCCTGTATATTTTACATTTGTAAATGTAAAATAAACATACACTGACAACCCGTATCAAATTAGTGAATATGTTAAGACTCTCAGTTTAATTTAATAAATTCATTTACAGTTTAAATCTCATGTTAAAACGGCTATAAACGAAACGTTTATTTTAATTAATTAAAACAAAGTAAATCAATTTATAAACTTTGGAGCAGTAAATATCAGTCGAATTGATTTTAGTATATTTAAGGGCAATATTTAAAAGCATTTTATGGCATCTGTGGCGCATTAATTTTTAATGGCACCAACAGTTGGACATTAAACTGACTTTTTGCAATGCTTTTTCAATAAATCAAAGATAGTTGAAAAATAAAATAATATTGGAACTGTTTGATAAATGAAATTAAATTTTTCAGGTGTGCATTTTATTAGTTCAAGGAAATCTTTATAACATTTTTCATAAACTACAATTATTTAACAGTTTAAACTGTTTCGACGCCTTCTGGTAAATACCCAGCAAAACTTTGGTAATGGCAAGTACTCTGATAACTGGTTACCTTGTAACGACTACAACATACCATCCGAATAAATAATAAGTTATTACAGAAGTACTTATTTGTAATTAAGATGGTAATTTAAACTGAATGGCCCCGGTTCAAATCCCACCAAGGGCAACAATTTTTTTAGTTTTTTTATTAAAAGAGTCTATTTAAATGATTTTTGAATTTTAAGAACTTAAATATTATCTTCTGTAAAAAAAATTTGTAAAACTAACTCATGTTAATGAAAAAATACCATCATGAGTCAATTTTGATTATTTAGGGGATGTTGAATACCAAACACGATTCTAATTGGTCTTAACTTGGTAAGCCCAACTTATCTGGGTCATCCTTCATCTCAACTGTGGACACACACCTCCTCATGGTATCACCCCGGGAGCTAGTTTAACACCCATTAATATTGTGAGTTAACATGTTCCGAGAGTTGTCCCATAAGATCGATAAAAATGGGTTAGGATTACGGGCTAGTAACCCTCTCTTGAAAAAAAATACAATGAAGAGGATAAAATTAGAATTGAAATGTCCCACTACCTAATGTTAGAGGAGGATGTCCGAAAATTCGATAAAAAGACCAAGTAGAGGAACATTTTTCAAAGCTTGGCCTATAAAATTGGAGAATATTCGCACAAGATCGAGATCCATGGTATTCTAAAATATGCTCGGACTTTGACCTTAACAGGTTGTAACATTTAAGTAAGTAAGAGTCAATCTTATGTAAAAACTTATACAAAAAAGAAGATTTAAATTGTTTAAGTTTTAAAATAATTTTAAAAAAGTTTTAAAATAATTACAAAAAATCGTATAAAAATATTTTTCCAAAAATTACAACAAAGCATAAAAAAGCAGGGAAAAACAAAGTTATTTTCACATGATTTTGGATGTAAAAATACAAATTGTTTATATTAATTATAAGCTGCTAAGTTTTCAACATGTGAACCGCCGTGGTATAGCAGGTTAGTCATCCGCCTAGCATACCAGAGGCCCAAGTTCGATCCCTGGCCAGACTCACTTGAAAAAAATAAATTTTCAAAAAAGCGGCGGTTCACCTCATAACTCAGCTAGCCACTGGTTATTGAGTATTAGGCTATGTAAAACTTCTCTAACTAATACATTTGCCGTTCGGAGCCGGCGTTAAAACGTAGGTCCCTTTCAATGAGTCTAAAAATAGAATCGGATGCAGCTCATTGTCTGAGAGAAGTACCCCTTGTTCCAATTGGAATGTTGTCGGGGAATTATATATATATATATATAAGTTTTCAACATATGAAATAGCTCAGTGAGAGTCTCTGCCTAGCAGTCGGAGGGTCTGGGTTCGAGCCCCCATTGGATCATAAAAAAAATTTTGTATTTCGTTTAAAAATATATGTTTTTAATAAAACAACAACAAAAAAGTTGTTGCTTTCAAATTGCTTACCCAAGTCATTACTTTTCTGCAATTGGTAAGTACTTGCCTCCAATGACATCCCAATGTTAATGTAATGACTTAAACAGCGAATGAGTAAGTAGTTCGTGTTCAATAGTTTAACTGTTTAACTCATTATTTGGTAATGAAAAGTTTTACTGGGTATATTCAATGCATAATTGCAAAAGTTAATTGTCCTCAACTAAATTTTCACAGTTTTATATCATAAAATGCTATTCTATTTTATTTTTGCCGTATAAAATTAATTTCCCGCACTTTATTGTGCCATAAACGTTTCAAGTACACAAAAAAAAACTTTAAGTGATTCACTCATAGCAAAACGAAATGAAATATGTTTTCGTTCGTTTTTCTCTATTAAATCTTTTTAATCGTTATTTGAAGAGCTTTACTTCTTAATGGTAAATCTCCTCAAGTCAAATACATTTTTCATAAAACGTAGAATTAATCCTTTAACGGTAACGGAGCTGCAGAGGAAAGAAATATGTTTACAAAACCAACAATGTAGGAAATAGAACATCTTCAGTAAAGCACAGTGTTACGTTTGTCTTTGTGGAAATGTAGAAAGAGAAAACTATTTCCAAGGTACCTTTTTTTAAACTGGATAATTTTATACTACCATTCCTTTAATATAGGGGGATTTTAAAAGCTTTTGGATTTTCTTCTTCTGTTATCCTTGACTCCCAGTGGAGCATAGGGTCTCAACCATCCTTTTATATCGAACTCTATTGCGAGATGTTAGGCATACATCATTCCATGCTTGTAACTCCGCATTAATTGAACTTCTACACGTTCTAGCTGGTGCTCCAACACGACGGCCGCTTCTTTGTGGATTCCAACGAAGCACTTGTCGAGCAATGTTGGTATTTGGCCTTCGTAGTGTGTGGCCTACCCACCGCCATTTCCACATACCTCTATAGAGGTAGCATTTAGTAGATCTTCATTTCTTATGCAATTTGGCCACCATATATTAAAGATTTGCCGCAAACATTTGTTTGCAAAGGTTTGCAGGCGCTTATCGATGACATTTGTGCTTTTCCAAGTTTCGCAGCCGTAATACAAGATGGACTTGACATTCGAGTTATATATTCGTAACTTAGTTGTTGTTGATATTTGCCGAGATTTCGGAGAATGCCGAATGCAGATTTTGCCTTATTAATACGCGATTCAATATCCTCGTCGGCGCCACCTTTTGTAGATACCAAACTACCAAGATAATTAAAGGTACCAACACATCCAATAACCGACGGGTTTGCGCCATAGCCTTCAGGCATAATCTTTGTCTTGGAAATATTGATTTCCAGCCAAGCAGCCCGAGATTCAACAGTAATAGCGCTAGTGTTTTCTTGAAGGTGGCCTGAGCTTTGGCTTAGAAGACATACGTTATCGGCGTATTCCAAGTCCTCGAGTTGTTTAAAGGGTGTCCATTGGATATCACGTCTACCATTCAGTACCGCGCGCATTATATTGTCGACGACAAGGTTAAAAAGTATGGGTGATAATTTACATCCTTGTCTTACTCCAGCAGACAAGGATGGAAAGCTTATTTCCATTAAATGTTGACAACTACGCCCGTAATGGTTCATACGCTGCACAGTGTTCGATTCTTCAATCTAGCTGGCCAAACTCTATTCTTATTTAAAAAATTTAAAGATTTTTTAATTGATAACTCCAGAAATAAAAGGCATATGATGATGGTTTTTGCACAAAACTACTTGGATCTAATAAAATTTCCTTGCAAAAACTTGGAAAAATCGGTCCACATAGACGCCCACTTTTTTTATATAAAAAATATAACATTTGTATACAGTTTTTATACCCTTCACCAATAGGTGAAAGGGTTTTATAAGTTTGTGATTCCGTTTGTAATTTTTTTATTAGTGATCGTAGACCCCATAAAAATTATACCGATCGACTCAGAATCGGGAGGAGAATCGATTAAGCGATGTCCAAGTTTCTGAAGCCCCTGGAGGATGGACTTACATAAATTATATATCAGATTTTAGGAAATTCCCCCGCAATGAACGCTATTAAATTTCATTAAAACACCGAAAATATCGAAAAAATACCAAAAATTAGACGAAAATTTTAAAATTTATGATTGAAACACACTTCTAAATAACAAGAGAAAAAAGATACTCCTGGTGTACATATGATAATATGTTATATATCAGATTGTAGGAAATAGTTTCCCAAAGCACTCTGTAAAATTTTATATCGCCAAAACACTGAATTTGATGCATCGCAAATTGCCCAAAGTTCGCATTAAAGAATGTTTGTTGAAAAAATGAAATGCAGAAATAGGAAAAACCATCTTCCTTTAGCTTGGATATACATAAATTTTTTTTTTTTATCAGATTTTAGGAAATTCCCCCGCCAAGCACGTTATTAAATTTTATCAAAAGCGGTCCATAAACAATTGAGATATCGCCATAACCCTACATTTGGTGTACAGCAAATTGCCTAAGAAATTTTGTTTACATTTTGTAAGTATTGTTTTAGCGATATCTCAGGTGTTTATGGACCGATTGTGATGAAATTTGACATCGTTCTTTGTGTGAGGATTTTCTAAAATCTGTACTCCACAAATCTGATTACGAATACCATTCAAAATGTACCGATCAACTCAGAATCGGCAGGAGAATCGATTTCGCGACCTCCGTCCGTCCGTCTGTTTGTCTGTCTGTCCGTCCGTCTGTTTGTTTGTCCGTTCGTCCGTCTGTTTTTTTGTCAGAATCGGCAGGAGAATCGATTTCGCGACCTCCGTCCGTCCGTCTGTTTGTTTGTCCGTTCGTCCGTCTGTTTTTTTGTCCGTCCGTCTACCTGTCTGTAATTTTATCTGTTGTAGTCAAGTTTTTGGAGTTCCTGTTTTGTCGATATCTCAGGTGTTTATTTTGATGAATTTTAATAGCGTCCTTCGCAGGAGATTACCTAAATCCTGATGCATTCGGTAATTTGTGGTAGATATAATTTAGCGTTTAAGCGATGGTGTTTTGATCGACAATGATAAAATTCAGGGTGGGACAATATCCTAAAATTTTCTGTAAAATCCAGGAGCTCCACAAATCTGATTTTAGCAGACAGACACTCTGCATTAATCTTAATTTTGTGTCTGACTTTTGAACATTATGATAACATTTGAGAATGTATTGTATATCAAATTATAGGTAATCTTCCTAGGAAGTACAAAAATGCAGCTACCTACATGATATCCGTTCAAAACCTACATATGTATGTAAGTATCTCACATATCAACGAAAATTTAAATTTTTTAATTGCAATTGGGAGAAATCCGTTCACGTTTGACAATTGATCCCGTATAACTTCGCCTAAGGCATGCCAGAATACTTAAACTTCATCAAATCGATGTGCTATTGCAAATGTAAGGGCATCTACATTTTGAAGCATCTTTTCTGCATGGTTTATCTGGTCTATCGAACTTTATTAAATGTTCGTAAAATATGTGTCTATTTTATTTCGAAGCTACTGGCTGGCTTAAATATGCATTCTCTACTTGTAGTCTAGTAATAATTATCTTTCACAAAGGGACCACTTTAGAACCCAAGTGAAGCTTACCTAGACATCAGCCACCTGCTCAACCTAACCTTTGGGTGCATAACTATTCTAGATGATGACGCCACCGAAAAGCTTTTCTTTTTCCGACTCTTAATTTTAAAGATTCTTTGCATATAATACTAGTATAACCAAATTTTGCTTGGAATTACATTAGGTACTTTTGCAACACCATTGGTGAAGGGTATCCAAGATTCGGCAAAGCCGAATATACCACTCTTACTGAAAGCATTATGTTGTTTAGTTTTTACACGTATACTAATAGACTCCCATATAGGATGATGAGAAAAATCTGAAGAAATCGACATACAGACACGCCCATATTTTTAAAGTAAAAATTTCAAGTTTTTAAAGAATTCTTTTATCAGTTAATAAAATTGGAAATACAAGCCGTTAAAAGGTGATTTCTTTCAAGTAGAGTGCGTGGCCTTCGTAAAGGACAGCATGGCAAGGTACCCGGAAAAATATTTGTAAACAAACATTTTTGGAGAAAATAAATGCGTGGTCTCGGAAAGTAACTCTGAAAACTGCAATGCAATTTTGTTCATTTTTAGTAAATAAAGTAAGAGGATACAAGTAAAAGGATACAAGTCTAGGCGAATATATATGTATACCATATCTTTGTATTAAGTAAATTAAGTTTCGTTCTAAAGGAAGATGTAGCCTCCAATTTTTCTACATTTGACCCAAATAATCCAGTGTTCCAGTTATAATTAGAACTCCCTGCAGATTACCAATAAGAAAAAACTAGAGCAATATCTTTAACGGCTTAGCCGCACTAGCGACTAAAAATTAAGGGATTTCTACAAAAACTTAATTTTTTACCAAAGTTATAAAAAAGCACTTAAGTGGTAATATACACTCAGGAAATTATTACAGTAACATATTGTATTTTATTTAGAAAGTTTTTGTTTATATTGTTTTCAAATGAATATTCGTTTAAATTTACACGAAAATTGATTTTTAACATATTCACACATTCGCTTAAAAAATAAACTACAAAACAAGTAAGAGTATTATATTCGGCTGTGCCGAATCTTATATACCCACCATCAAGTTGTGTTAAATTTAGAAACATATTTCATATATCTACAAGGGTGCAGCTAATTCAAAATCTGGACCAAAACTGAAAAAAATCGCTAAGCTATTGGTATTGTTGGTAAAACCTTTGGACTAAATTCGGTTGCCGTAGCTTTATAGTTCAACATTTAAAAATATTTTAGTGGTTTCCCCAGTATAGTTTTATATTAATAAGTTGCTAAATACTTTTCGTGGCGCTTAATATGTAGTTAGGCTAAACATGTTAATAGTAATACAGCAGGTCCATATATTTCTTTTGGAGTTCCGTCATCATATATAAAGTTTGGGCTGAACATTGATTGATGCCTATCTAATTTCATAGGTGCAATCTTAATATAATGAATGTACCTCCAAATCTTTTTGATTGTAGATATAAAAAGGGGATGTTATATATATAAGAATTATAGCCAAAATGTCGACCGATATATATATAGTGCTTATTCTTGCAAAATTTAGTGGCCATATCTATCATAGTTTCTAACTTAATAGCTTTTAACTGGTCTTTGCTAAAATTTTTGGTTTCCGTGAGTGTTTTTTATATGAAAGCTAAAGTCAAATATGGATTGATTCCTATAAAATTTGATAAACTGATCAAAAATTGCATAAAACTTCCCTATTTTAAATTTAATCGTCATAGCTATTACAATTGCATTCAATTTATCAGCATTAATGTGTTTCCCGGGGTGGGGTTATATGGGAGCTCTAACTAAATTTGAACCGATTTCGTCCATTTTCAACAAACATCTTTTTAAAGACATCCAAAATACTTTTGAAAAATTTTGCTTCTCTAGCTCTTTTCGTTAAGCCGCTATCGTGCTTTTATCTGACGGACAGACGGACATAAACAACCTTTTCTTTATGTATTTTTGTGTTTCCATAAGTTTTTTATATGGGAGCTATGGTCAAATGGTGACCGATTGTGACAAGATTTTGCACACTGACTGGCATTGACATAAGACTTTCTTGTGCCTAATTTAGTCTTACTAGCTCTTGTAGTTAAGGAGATCTCACGATTTTATCTGACGGACAGACGGACATAAATCTCCTTTTCTTTTTGAATTTTTGTGTTTTCGTAAGTTTTTTATATGGGAGCTAGGTCAAATGGTGACCGATTGCGCCAAAATTGCACACTGACTGGCATTGACGTAAGACTTTCTTGTGCCAAATTTAGTGGTTATATCTTTAATACATTTAGATTTATTGGCATTTAAGTGTATTTTAGCTGAAATTTAGGCTGTTTTCGTAAGTTTTTTTGTATGGGAGCTATGACTAAATGTGAACCGCTTTTGATGAAATTTTACACGCTGCCTAGGGGTAATGTAAAACTTTTATAAATCAATTTGTATCATCATAGCTGCTATAATTTTTCATTTATTAACAAATAAGCGATTATCCTAGACGAGGTTATACGTAAGCTATTGTCAAATGTGAACCGATTTTTCGCAATTTCAATTCCAGAATTTTCTCAGAGATGAAAATTATTTTTACTAAGTTTCAGTGAGCTAGCTCCTTACGTTTATGCGTTATCCTGATTTTAACAGACAGACGGACATACAGACGGACATCGCTCATCGTTTTTGGTTTTTAAGCCAATATTAAGGAAATTACAAACGGAATGACAATCTCAATATACACCCCATTCTTTTTGATGGTGGATATTAAAATTGTTCACCTCATAGCTCAGCTAGCCGCTGGTTATTGAGTATAAGGCTATGTAAAACTTCTCTAACTAATGCATTATCAGGTAAAAATTGTCGTTCATGCGACAAGATCGCTTAAACTAGTAAATCGAATTTCTTTGAAACATTATCCACTTTAGCGTTTCATTTATCGCTAGTTTCCTGTTTTTTGCTTTCAAACTTAAGTCACTTAGTTTGAATAAATCATTCTTACATAGGTCTTAGGCATTTAAGTAACCATTTAATAAAATTCCACACTTTTTCTACTCGTCTTCATTGTTACAGAAAAAATGAAAATATGTTGACTTTCCATGTTCCCGATGCTCTACCAACAAGATTTTTTCTTGGTAAAGGATGCATTTTCTTGGTGGCTTACTTATGAGTTGCAATAACCGCTATCTCCTTTCTTACCATAAAAAACCTTTTCAAATGTTTTGAGTAAATATTTTCATGTCTCATCTTGTGTTCGTAGTCAATGTGTATGTATGTTGGGTTTACTAAAGACTGTCATAATTACTCCACTTAAGTTTTTAATTAAAACTAGGTTCATAGAGTCAATTTGCCTCAGAGATTTTTTCCCTATTATGTCTTCAGTTAATTTTCTTATATACGTTTATATTTTACTCCAGATATTTAATGCAATCTAAAAATAAATTTATGCAGTTGTAATCTAAATACATACAAATACTGTATGTTCTATTCATAGCACTCATTTACGTTAATAGCGGCATATCTCAACAAAAATGCGATCTATAAAATAGGTCTTTATTAATTTATGTACAGCCTGATATACTTAGATATTAGCCAAATATTTTCAATGGAAGGAGCTATTACTGTGCATTTTTTAGCTTCCGTTGTATCACAATGTAATTTATAGTCTTATTGAGCCCAAATATTCGAAAGAGTCAGTTGCCTTCTTTAACCCTTTCAACTGCGTTTATGAAAAAGAAGCAAATTAAAATTAAAGCTCGTATAATACATATTAAGGGTAACGACTGTTAAAATAAGATGAACCTGGCGTTGTTTAAATAATAGTACCTGATTGACCGAGCTTTGCTCGGAGCTTTATGATAAGCATTTTGAGGCAAATGTTTATATATTTTATTTTATAACATAGTAAAATAAATTTAGAGGAAATACATTGTTCAAATATTCAGTTAATTTTGAATAATTTTATTTATTTTGTCCGATCAACACATAGTTTACAGTTTAACTCATTCCGTCGACTCATGTGCAACAACTTTGCTAAAGATTATAGCCTGATGAAATGCACAGTTTACGATTTAATTCATTTTGAGTAGTTTTCAGTGGCGCCACCTGAAGTTGTTCATACCAACTAAGAAACCTTCGTCTGCTTATGCGTAACAACTTTGCTTATGATTATAACATGATCAAATGCACAGTTTACGATTTAATTAATTTTAAGTAATTTTCAGTGGCGCCACCTATCCGACTTTGGTCGTTCTCATAAATAAACCTTCTTTGGCATATCCGCAACAACTTTGCTAAAGATTATATCATAATTAAATGTACAGCTTACGATTAAATTGACTTTGAGTAATTTTCAATAGCGCCACCTGTCGGAAACTGTTCACAATAAATAAAAAGCCTTCACCAGCTCATGCGCTACAACTTTGCTAAAGATCATAGCATGATCAAATGTACAGTTTACGATTTAATTAATTTTTAGTAATTTTCAGTGGCGCCACCTAACGGAAATTAGTTTTACCAACTTAAAAACCTTCGCCGGCTTATACGCAACATATTTCCTAAAGTGCATAACATGATCAAATTCACAGTTTACTATTCTGTAAAGAACATACATACAAACATTCATTTGTTTAAAAGTTATAACATTACTCACTTTTTCCCTTTTTATCCCCTACTTTCAAAAAGTTCCATATGCATATTTGGTACTTCTTTGGTACCAATTGAATTCGGTACATTTTATTAAAATGCTGTTAACATAATTTTTATTCATATTACTTTTTGAGATCATGTTATCCCTTTTTATTACCCATTTTGGCCCCAAAATCAAAAATGTACCAAGTACGTGTTCAATATTTATTTCATATCTACTGGCTGCAGTACAAAGTTCCTTTCTATATTCTTTGGTTTAGAAAATAAGAGTGGGTTAAAAAAGTACAAAAAAACTATTTTCACCCTTTTTTACCCCCTATCGGACATAGTTTCAAAAAAGTACCAAACACATGTCCGCTTATTTTCAAAGCTGTTTAAAACATAATTTTAATTTTGTTTCTATACCTATTACTTTAGGAGAAATAACGTTTTCGATTTTTCCCCTTTTTACCCTCTTAGAGGCAAAGGTTTTAAAAGTTCCTTCTTCTTCGACCTATACATCAAAAAAGGTACTCACTGTTAAAACTGTTAATATATATATATATATATATATATATATATATATATATAAATATATATACATACAATTATTGCTCGTTTAAGAATATAAGATAAATTTTTGTGTACCCTTTCGACACGTGATTAGACATTCGTCATTTATTTTATAAACTTCTGTTCTTGAGATATGTCACTTTAGTGATATGTTCGTATGTATATTTAAAATGACAATTTGCATGATGCCACAAATTAAAAAAAAAAAATTATAATGAATAAATAAATGAACATCGTGTTTGTTGCCACTTGATAGTTTTGAGAAGTGCTATCAAAGCGTTAAATTAACTAATTTTGCGGTACTACGTTGCTACGATACGACTTTTGGGACAAACAAAATTTTATGTATTTAAACGGTAATAATTTCAAACAAATTTGGTGTTTAATTTCGTATATACTTTAGAGTTTTAGACCATTTGTGTGGTCTCATATCTAAAACGTTGAGTGGAATATTTTGTTTTAAATTAAAATTAAATAGACTAATAAATTTTCCATGACTAATTGTAACAAGTTAAGGTATAAACACAATTGGAATGAATGCCTAATTTGGTGTAGCGAATTTCGTTGTACTTAGTTATTGTGAGCACTTTCATAGAAACCCATATGTTCTATAGCCAATGACGAATTTTTGTTCCAAAAAAATTAGTCGTTCATTCCAATTGTGTTTATACCTTAAAGATATGAACAATTATATATGGAATGTTAATTACACACTGATATATTTTGAGGAAAAAGAAATACACTTTTAAGGAAACCTATATCAAACGATAGGCCTTATTGCGTGTATCAGTTTGTCATTTTTAGAAATTTCGATATACCCTCAAAATCGAAAGTTATCGATAAAAAACGATTTTTTTGGTCTTCTCGGACAAAAATAAGCCTAGCTAAGTCATTTGTTTATCGATTTGAAATTTTAACACGGTTTGAGACAGACAAGACATCAGGCTTTCTTCTTGTTAAAAAAGATTTTTTATTTCATCAAATTATCACATACATATTTTCAAACAAATTTAAATTTTTATTTTTTTTTCCGATTTTTTCACATTGGGACGCCGTTTTCCGCAATATTTTGTTAGGAATGCCAAACTTTTTTATATTTACTTGAAAAGTGCATTAAATATTTTGTGAACCTAGATTATTTAAATTTAAATTAACAGCGAATTAAAAAAAATATAAGTTTTTTTTGTAAAAGGGCCAGTTTAATTAACGTACAATATACGTATAAGTACTTATATTTATACGCACTTATGAATGAAGTTAAATTTTGACCTATAAGGTTAACTTTTTGACAAACTCTGAATATTAATTTGTAATTTAGACCCAATTTGCTTTCCGTCAACAAATATCATAAAATCAAATAGATGTCTTCAAGGACCCAAAATTTCTATGAAAATTTCCGATAACTCAAAAAATCCTTAGCCTATTTATACGCTACTTACGTAGATAGAAAGCTAATTGAGTCTACATTTTGAATTAATATTTACACTTTGTTAAAATGTTTACTAAAAAAGTTAAATTTTGCAAGAACTAAAAAATTGGCCATATTTTTTCTTATAAACGAAATTTTCAACTTCATGGCCTGGGCCTAGTCCGATTTGGCTTAAATTTTGTTATTTGAAGTTTCTCACCGAATGCCATAATAATCCGACCGCCATTTCTCTACTTTCGAAAAAAGTTGAAAAAACACTAACGTAGTATTGTATAGAAAATTTTCTAATATACAAATAATACTGAATTCACCTTTTTTAATAAAATTGTTATATCTCTGATAATATGTTTCCGATTTTAATTAAAGTACTCTTGTTTTACAAAATGGTAACCATGATTTTTAAGTCAAAATATATTAGGTCTTCTGATAAATTTTACGAAAAAAAAGCTTCCAAAGTTGAAAAAATCGAAAAAAAAAAATAAAATGTTAACTTCAGCGGAAAATATTTTTATGATAAGTTGGTCATGTTAATAAAATGTCTTTACGAAGTGAAAGCCTATTTTGTTTTCTGTCGAAACACATTTTAAAATTTAAAATCGATGTAAAAATGACTCAGTTAAGCCTTCTTTTCTCCGCTAAGTCCAAAAAAATCGTTTTTTATCGATAACTTTCGATTTTGAGGGTATATCGAAAATTTTAAAAATGGTAAAATGATCTTCTAACCGAGTTCTACTGGTTGAGCTTGGTTTCGTTCCGAGTGTATTTTCACTGTATCAGAGTATTATTATACCCTTTCTCACTATAGGTGGAAAGGGTATTATAAGTTTTTGCTGATGTATGTAACGCATAGAAATATTTGTCTTAGGCCCACCTTTTAGTATATTAATAGACTAATAATCTCTTTCTGAGTCGATTTTTTATTGTCAGTCCGTCCGTCTGACTGGACCACCATGTTAACCATGTAATCAAAGTACAGGTCGCAGTTCTAAAAATAATATTATAAAATTTATCACAGATAATTTCTTTGATAGTGGGACCTTGGCTATTGAAATTCGTCAAAACCAGTCTATTATTTATGGTACCTCCCATAGATCCCACTTCTCGAAATTGATATATTGGCCACAAATATCAATATTTTTTCAATAAATCTAAACCAAATGCTACCTATATAAAACAAAATCGCTGTACCAAATTTCGTTTAAATCGGTCCACATTTGACTATAGGTCCCATACAAACTCTTCTGTCAAAACGCAATAAATTAAACAAAAACTCACTAAAACGCTAGTAAATCTGAAGATAATGAGATGTTTAAGTTTAGTTTTTGCATACATAATTTCTGTAACTCTAGCTCTTATTTAAGTTCAAATGACGGAAACATTTTACGTATAAAAGTTTTGAGAAAATATTTATATGATGGCAAAATTTAGCAAATATTTGTCTTTATACAGGAAAAAGAACAACTTTGACCTTAGTGGGGTAGGGTAACGTATGGTCGGCCTTGACCGACAATAGCACTTTCCTACATGATTTATGAAAGTTATTTACATCTCACATACGATTACACACAGGTTTTCTAATGGTAGTACGAATTACGTTAGTTTAACTTTCATCTGCTCTTTGCGTAGAAAACTACGCAAATGCTACACAATTTCTCTGTTTTTTTTTTAAGTGCTAGCTTTAAGTTAACAATATTTATTGACTTTATTAGATGATATGATTTTGCATAACTTAAGCCATTTTCTATTCCGAAATTTTCTTTTTTATGAATTGGATCAAAAAAGCTACGTTGTCTACCCTCTGCGTAGTTTTCGACGCATATGGCAAAAATATATATTTTTGGTGGGAATTTTGGAAGTAACGGTTCTTTTTTGTCAATCATTGTGCTTTTAAGAGATGGAAAAGTTCATTTAGATTATTTTTTATACAATTTACAAGAAAAACTAAAAAGAAGATGAAAAAGAATTAGTGCCAGAAGCCTCACAATCTACAAAGTGATACATCTGTTAATTATATAAAATGTGCTTGCTACCTTTTTACCCTTTAAACCTTAAAAATATTAGGTGTACAACATTGCTTCTGGCATTTTTTTCCGAAATTCGAGGCTTTATTATAGGATACTGTCCATCGCTGATCACTACTATTGCCCACGTTTCGTCCAGCGTACTATTGAGTATAAGCTTATGCTTACAAAATTAGTACCAACGTAACGTTTTGAACTAAGTTTATGACAATGGGTAATATTTTTTTTCCCCATGTAGTCTTTCTCATAAGAAAGCTAATTTAAGATTTCAAAATGCAAAAAAAAGTTCTTTCGTCTACCAAATAAAAACAAATGACTTTTTTTTAGAGCTATCGTGCTTTTCTCTGACGGACAGACGGATGTAAACGCCCTTTTCTTTTTGTATTTTGTGTTTCGTAAGTTTTTATACCTTTCACCAATAGATGAAAGGGTATTATAAGTTTGTTATTCAGTTTGTAATTTTTACATTATTTGTCGCAAAACCCACAAAATTTATACCGATCGACTCAGAATCGGCAGGAGAATCGATTGAGCGATGTGCGTCTGTCTGTATGTCTGTCCGTCTGTCTGTTGAAATCAAGTTTGTGACGGTGCTAGAGAGTGTATCAATATAAATGGTATATCAGATTTTATGAAAATTTCCTAAGCAACACGCTATTAAATTTCATCAAAATCGGTTGGAAAACACCTGAGATATCGCCAAAATACCAAAACTTATGTGCGACATATAAAATTTTTTAATGAAAACTACCCAGTAAAACTTTTCATTACCAAATAATGAGTTAAACAGTTAAATTATTGAACACGAACTACTTACTCATTCGCTGTTTAAGTCATTACATTAACATGGGGATGTCATTGGAGGCAAGTACTTACCAATTGCAGAAAAGTAATGACTTGGGTATGCAATTTGAAAGCAACAACAACAACAGCAACAACTTTGTTGTTGTTGTTTTATTAAAAACATATATTTTTAAACGAAATACAAAATTTTTTTATGATCCAATGGGCGCTCGAACCCAGACCCTCCGACTGCTAGGCAGAGACTCTTCCACTGAGCTACTTCATATGTTGAAAACTTAGCAGCTTATAATTAACATAAACAATTTTTATTTTTAAATCCAAAATCATGTGAAAATAACTTTGCTTTTCCCTGCTTTTTTTGCTTTGTTGTAATTTTTGGAAAAATATTTTTATACGATTTTTTGTAATTATTTTAAAACTTTTTTAAAATTATTTTAAAACTTAAACAATTTAAATCTTCTTTTTTGTATAAGTTTTTACATAAGATTGACTCTTACTTACTAAAATGTTACAACCTGTTAAGGTAAAAGTCCGAGCATATTTTAGAATTCCATAGATTTCGATCTTGTGCAAATATTCTCCAATTTTATAGGCCAAGCTTTGAAAAATGTTCCTCTACTTGGTCTTTCTATCGAAGTTTCGGATATCCTCCTCTAACATTAGTTAGTGGGACATTTCAATTCTAATTTTATCCTCTTCATTGTATTTTTTTTCAAGAGAGAGGTTACTAGCCCGTAATCCTAACCCATTTTTATCGATCTTATGGGACAACTCTCGGAACATGTTAACTCACAATATTAATGGGTGTTTAACTAGATTCCCGGGTGATACAATGAGGAGGTGTGTGTCCACGTTTGAGATGAAGGATGACCCAGATAAGTTGGGCTTATCAAGTTAAGACCAATTAGAATCGTGTTTGGTATTCAACATCCCCTACATAATCAAAATTGACTCATGATGGCATTTTTTCATTAACGTGAGTTAGTTTTACAAATTTTTTTTACAGAAGATAATATTTAAGTTCTTAAAATTCAAAAATCATTTAAAAAGGCTCTTTTAATAAAAAAAAAAACTAAAAAAAATTGTTGCCCTTGGTGGGATTTGAACCGGGGCCATTCAGTTTAAATTACCATCTTAATTACAAATAAGTACTTCTGTAATAACTTATTATTTATTCGGATGGTATGTTGTAGTCGTTACAAGGTAACCAGTTACCAGAGTACTTGCCATTACCAAAGTTTTGCTGGGTACATTTCAGAATGAAAAGAGAAACCATACTCAGTTGTGCAAGCCTTCATAAATTATATATCATATTATAGGAAATCCTACTGCGAAGTTCTCTGTTAAATTTCAACAAAATCGCCAAACACTACATTTATCCCTCCGTCACGCGCATTTATCTGGCCAGATCATTTAAGAATGAAACAGTGATTTAAATATATTTATAAAGCAGCCAGCTGTTTAAGTCTCCAGATACCCTCTACAAATATTGTTAGCTATCGTTTTATAAAAAAAAAATATTATAAAAAAACAACAAAAACAATATATGTGAGTTTTTTCATCAACACATCATATATGTAGCGCATGTATCTGGCTAGATACACTTGAAGTTTGTATGCAGAATTATGGATTCTATTTGCATTTTTTAATGTTTTTTGCGTTTATTTACTCAAGTCAACTGAAACTGCATTATATTTACACTCTGAATTATTATAGCTTCGTATAAATTATATGCCAAATGATGACTATACCTAAGATATCAAAAATTATTTTGTTATCGAACCAAATGAAGTGTTTGATAGTGATAATTATGCTGCCGAAGATCCTTTCCTTAGTAATGATGGCACTTTATGGAATAAAAATGAGTCAAATATTAGAACTGGTATACGTAAACATATTTCATGCATAAAACATTTGTTATACACAATTTCTAAAACGAATCGCCATGGAAAATCTGTAGTCGAGAACTGGAATGTAGCTAATCTAATTGGAATTGGATGCATTCATTGGTACTCTTTTGGCGACTGGTTATTCCCACAAATAATATAATATATATAACTACTAATTTTTAAATCGAAATTAATCGAAACACACTTAAAAATAAACCTTTTTTTTTGATATACAACAGAAAATTAAATTTTTCTTGTTTTATTTGTCATTTGCTTTCTGGGTATCTCTTAAACTGTAAGAGGCAAGGTAGTACAGTGGGCATGTTTTTTCTTAATTTTTTAAAGAAGTTTTCGAAAATGTAAAAATCTTTTAGATCGGACCCAATTGGCGAAAGTTATACGGACCCAAAAGTTCTGTATACCCGAGATAGGCAACTTTTGCCCACTGTAGAGCCCACTGTGCTATCGACAAAGACGTTCTTAAACATTGATCTAAAAGCCTCAAACCCCTTCTCTTGACGTTTCAAAGTTTGCCAAAATCCGTCTAGTAGTTTAGAAATTGCAGAGTTAATACCACTGTGCACCATTAACTTTATTTGCACACATTACTCTCCAATACTCCAATATTTAGCTTAAAAATGCTATGGGAGGCAAAGTTTTTAGAGCTTTGAAAGGCTATGTATTAAAGTTTGATATACGTGTTTAGTATCATTGGATCGGGAAAGACCAGGACATGAACACCAAGTAAAAATCTTTTTTAAGTGACCCAGCAAAACTTTGGTAATGGCAAGTACTCTGATAACTGGTTACCTTGTAACGACTACAACATACCATCCGAATAAATAATAAGTTATTACAGAAGTACTTATTTGTAATTAAGATAGTAATTTAAACTGAATGGCCCCGGTTCAACTCCCACCAAGGGCAACAATTTTTTTTAGTTTTTTTTTTGTTAAAAGAGTCTTTTTAAATGATTTTTGAATTTTAAGAACTTTAATATTATCTTCTGTAAAAAAAATTTGTAAAACTAACTCACATTAATGAAAAAATACCATCATGAGTCAATTTTGATTATGTAGGGGATGTTGAATACCAAACACGATTCTAATTGGTCTTAACTTGGTAAGCCCAACTTATCTGGGTCATCCTTCATCTCAACTATGGACACACACCTCCTCATGGTATCACCCACGGAGCTAGTTTAACACCCATTAATATTGTGAGTTAACATGTTCCGAGAGTTGTCCCATAAGATCGATAAAAATGGGTTAGGATTACGGGCTAGTAACCCTCTCTTGAAAAAAAAAAATACAATGAAGAGGATAAAATTAGAATTGAAATGTCCCACTACCTAATGTTAGAGGAGGATGTCCGAAACTTCGATAGAAAGACCAAGTAGAGGAACATTTTTCAAAGCTTGGCCTATAAAATTGGAGAATATTCGCACAAGATCGAAATCCATGGAATTCTAAAATATGCTCGGACTTTGACCTTAACAGGTTGTAACATTTAAGTAAGTAAGAGTCAATCTTATGTAAAAACTTATACAAAAAAGAAGATTTAAATTGTTTAAGTTTTCAAATAATTTTAAAAAAGTTTTAGAGTAATTACAAAAAATCGTATAAACATATTTTTCCAAAAATTACAACAAAGCAAAAAAAAGCAGAGAAAAACAAAGTTATTTTCACATGCTTTTGGATCTAAAAATAAAAATTGTTTATATTAATTATGAGCTGCTAAGTTTCCAACATATGAAGTAGCTCAGTGGAAGAGTCTCTGCCTAGCAGTCGGAGGGTCTGGGTTCGAGCCCCCACGGGATCATAAAAAAAATTTTGTATTTCGTTTAATAATATATGTTTTTAATAAAACAACAACAAAAAAGTTGTTGCTGTTGTTGTTGTTGCTTTCAAATTGCTTACCCAAGTCATAACTTTTCTGCAATTGGTAAGTACTTGCCTCCAATGACATCCCCATGTTAATGTAATAACTTAAACAGCGAATGAGTAAGTAGTTCGTGTTCAATAGTTTAACTGTTTAACTCATTATTTGGTAATGAAAAGTTTTACTGGGGAGTTAACCTTTTTACACTTTCTATCCTAAAACAAAAAATATTACTTTTCTACTTTTTTAAGGAAAATAATTTCAATATTTGATATTTTGTAGAAATGATATGGATAAAGATATCACAACGAAATTTCGTAATTATGTAGACCAGTAATATCTAAAAGCAATAGACTAAAAAAATTCGCAATTTTAACTGAAAGATTCCCCAATTTCTAACTCGGGAAAAAGGGATTTAAAAAAATGAGTTTTTTTTACAAATATAACAACACTGGCTCTATTTGCAGCGCGTTTCAGAAAAAACTTCTCTAGTCAATAAAACAGATATTTCAGAAAATATAAACATTATAATTTTTTTCACATCGGTGGTTTGCCTTTTGAGAAATTTTTGTTTAAACTAAAATTATTTTTTACAAATTGGCATTTTTTGGAGAGGGCATGTGCGAGGACTAAAAGTCCAATTAGCAAGACATTTATTTTATACGCATTCTCATTTTGTTTTCTTTTAAAAACTTTAAAAAGCTTTTTATGTTTCTTAAGAAAATATTTTTTTATTAGCGAAAAAATATAGCTATCTTTTAGGGAAAAACTCAAAAAAAAAAACGAATTTTTTTTTTAAGTTTCAACTTTAAATATTTTTAACTTTTAAACGAAAGAAGATATCTATAACCAACTTGCACAAAAATTATTTGTAATTTTATTACAAATTTAACGAATATTCTTAAAAGAATTTTGGTCCTCAGATGCGTCCACCAGATCAAAAATAGCTTAAAAAAATAGGTAAAAAATCAACCCGAAAATTCCTTTTTACCCAAATATCTCGAAACCAAAAAGAGATTACCTACACATGTAAGCGTATTTTTGTAGATCTTCTCAAGGATAACTTAAGTTATCAATCCATCCATAAATTGATTTTTGGCGAATTTTTAAAAAAGTCGAACACCCGAGGTGACCAACTTTGAAGGTCCATCAATCACTCTCCCGACCTCTCATGGACCAGTGCTTTTAAAAACCAACTCGAATGCTCCTTGAATACCACCTTCCAAATTTCATTCAAATATCTCCAGTTGTTCAAAATTACAGTTACAGAATTATTTCCAAAAAAGCGTCCGTCAACCACTGTGCATCGTTTATATTGAAGAAAATATAATTTATATAAATAATATATGATCGTTATGATATTTAGAAAAAACTATTATTTATTTATATAAAAGAAAATATAATTGAGATCATTTATAACAGAATTTACTTTTCCCAGCCCCATTTACTTATTAACGTCACTAAAGCACAAAATAAAATACTTCTCATTAAATTTCTTAAGAAGTGAAAGAAAAATACAAACTTATTAACTCTTTCTCTAGAATGGAAAAAAAAACTTTTATTAGTTTCCTCTGCACATTGACATGTGGAAAAGTAAGAAAGTAAAAATTTTGAAGTGAGGCAATAACATCACAGTGTCACGTAGTCATATGGAAATGTGTATAAGAAGAAGAAAATTGTGACTTTAAATAGACAAATGAGTGTCATTTATTGAAGGAGACATTAAGCCAAGAAAAGGGAAGAAAAAAACCAAACAAGGATGTTAATTAAATATTTAGCTTAGGGAGTTCATTAGTCAAGTAATAGCTAAAGGCATAAGATATCAGAAAAAGTACACATTCAGTCAGTCTAAAGGATTTAAATTAATATTCCTCATTACTTTGGCATCTTGTTTTTTTTTTTTACTCCATAACTTTTAATTCAATATGAAGTAGATAACATTTTATCCTCAGCTCTGGAAAATGCAAAAAATTGGTTTAAAGTAATGAAAATATAAGACAAGAAGAGGATAAAAGTAGAAGAATTCGTATAATAAAATTAACCTTAAGTTTGCTTCACGTTATGCACGTATTGCAATGTGACTTCCTTGAGAGCTATAAATCGTTTTTCTATACATAAAGTAAACGAGCATTGTAATAAACCCCCCCCCCCCCCCCAAAAAAAAAAAAAAAAAAACAGAAAAGCATAAAATGCACAGCCAGTAGCTACAATTCCATTATAAATCATTATTTCTGCCCAAAAAGCAACAAACTTCCAGGAAAAAAGGCCAAAAATGAAAAAAAAATAAAAGAATTACAAGCAAAAATTTCCGCACTAAAACTATAACGTTGGGTAGTTAAAAAATAATCTGATACTCGTTATGTTGAGCTCTTGGTTTTTGTTCACGTAAAGTAATATGTTTTAAAAGCCGGTATCCGTTACAAATAAAAAGGAAATACTCGTACGTACAAGAGTTATATACTTTCACACAAATATTCCGACATTCAGTTATTCTCGAAAATTTACTACTAACAGCAAAATAAAAAATGATAAATCGTTGAAGATATTAAAGGTATTTTCAGCAGAATGAAATAAATACTGACATAAATGCATAAATGTTTGTGCATTAGAGTGAATCTCTTTAAAGAAAAAAAAAATATGTTATAATTATTATGATTTCAATATAAAAATTTAAATTATTGAAATGTTCAGCACAAAAAAATAACAACACTTTGACAACGGGTTCTGGTAAAAGAGATCATAATCGGCGTTTTCAAAGTTTACATCAGAAAGTTCCCATGAGGCTGATTGTAGAAACAGGGGCCTATTTTGAGGCTAAAGGCAAATCATTCTATAACAATTAAGAAAAAGCTATAGACTTCAATCTCAATTATTTGATACCCTTTAATTATTAAGGTCAAATATCCAACCAACAAGTAAATATGTATGAGCTTATCTTTTTAAACTTCATAATTGTACATTAAAGTTGAAATTTTGGATGAGGTCAATCCCCAGCTAAAAAATAGTCCCTTAATAAATTTGTGATCAAGCGGATAAGGGGAAAGCGGATTTGGGATCAAGCTGAAAATGAAGGGGAAAATGATATCGACACCATCCATTCATTTATTCATCTAATCTGTTTTTTTGAACATTCAAAGATTTTTGTTTTTTTTTTTTGTTAGACAAACGTATTTGAAAAAATATAAAAATTTGGATTTCAAATTCAGTTTTTATTTAAGGTACGGTCGGACTCATTAAACATTTAAATCAAATATTTTGAGGAAAAATAGTGTCAAAACAATATAATAAAAAATTTGTGGTTACACTTGCACATTTATTTGACGATTTTTATCGGGTGTTTTTTATTGAGGTATAGAACTTTAAGTTGGCATCACTTTTTTAACTGGCGGACATTTTGTCAGCTGTCAAGTGATTAATATTTAGTTTGGTTTGCCATTTCATCACGAACAGGTTGACAAAAGAACAACGCTTGCAAATCGTGCAAATTTATTTCGAAAATAATGGTTCAGTTCGCGAAGTTTACCGCAAGCTCCGTCCATTTTATGGTCGACATAATCGTCCATCAGAGCAATTAATTCGGTTAACCATGGATCGTTTTCGCACTACGTTTACTCTATGTGATAATACGCATCCGCAGCGAAGTCGAACAGTGCGCACAGAAGAAACAATTGCCGCTGTAGAGCAAAGTGTTGAAGAGGACCCGAATGAATCGATTCGCCACCGTGCACAGCAATTGGAGCTTTGTCCATCAACTTTATGGAAGATTTTGCGCAAAGATCTTGGCTTGCGACCTTACAAGATCCAGCTTGTGCAAGAATTAAAGCCGTGATTTTGTTGTATGGGCCGAAAATGAGATTGATCTCGATGCTGATTTTCATCGCAAAATTTTGTTCAGTGATGAGGCTCATTTTTGGTTGAATGGCTACGTCAACAAGCAAAATTGCCATATTTGGAGTGAAGAGAATCCACATGAGACCCTTGAGACGCCATTGCATCCACAAAAACTGACTGTTTGGTGTGCTCTATGGGCTGGTGGAGTCATTGGGCCATACTTCTTCCGAAATAATGCTGGAGAGTCAGTTACCATAAATGGAGACCGGTATAGAGCCATGATAACCGACTATTTTGTTCCCCAATTGGATGGCATGAATGTGGATGAGTTGTGGTTCCAACAAGACGGCGCTACATGCCACACAGCGCACGTCACAATTGATTTATTGAAGGAAACATTCGATGAGCGCATAATTTCGCGGAATGGACCTGTCAATTGGCCACCAAGATCGTGCGATTTGACACCACTGGATTATTTTCTTTGGGGATATGTGAAGTCGCTCGTCTACGCCAACAAACCAGAAACGTTAGGGAACTTGGAAGCCAACATTCGTGGCATTATTGCCAACATACGGCCCCATATGCTCGAAAAAGTAGTTGAAAATTGGACCTGTAGAATTGGCTTTATTCGAGCCAGCCGCGGCGGCCACATGCCCGAAATCATATTTAAACATTAATGGCATAAAATTATCCTTCCAATAAAGCCAAATTGATGGACATTAAAACGATTTTCTTGTGTTTTATTTCAATTCGAAGTTCTATACCTCTAAAAAAAACACCCATTATTTGACAAAATACAGAAAAAATACGTTCAAAGTATAAAGAAAAAACAGGTTTTATTTATGGTCACACTGAAGATTAAATATTTTCCACAAAAAATATTTGTTCAAATTTTTTCAAAACAAAATTTGTTTCAGGAATGAATGAGCTCGAGGTCTAGTTTTTTTTTTTTTATTCCTAAAACTTGTTTAGAAAAAGGTCGAATAAGAATCATCCAAATAATTACAAAATTTGTTTCTCATATTTGGTGTTGTGTTGCTCAAATTTGATGTTGTTGTTTCTCATATTTGATGTTGTTGTTTCTGTTTGAATAGTAACATATAAACATGCTCAGATGTTATTTGCCCCTGTTTGATGTTACAAAAATTTTGTAAGATTAAATAATTATTTGATCAAAATTTAATAAAATATTTGCTCTTGCGTGGTCAAATTAGGAAAATTTTTATTTGCTGGCAAATGATTTTGTTTTCTTCTTGTTTGAACCTCAAAAATATTTTGTGGTCAGACTACGAGGATAAAATATTTGATAATTTCGATTAAATGTTTAATCAATGTGACCGTACCTTAAAGGTAAAGTTTTGTAGAATAGAATTTTTACGTTTTTATTTGTTTTTCAAAAATTTGTCAAATTTCAATGGAAAATTAAATAAGTAAATTAAATATCATATTTTTTTTGATTTTATATCACTCTGGACCCTTATCTAATAGACACAACAAAAATCTCAACCACTTCGGTCCACCTTTACAAGATATATGAATTTAAAAAAGTTTCGAAAATGAATTTTGTATGATTATAATGTGCAACTCATTTGATATCAAAACGGCCTTAATGATAGTTTTAGCAACAATAACAAAAAAAAACAAAAATAATAATTTAATAAAACTCTTATATTAATTTGTATCGAATCATTATAGGACAAACAAGTAAGAGTATTATATTCGGCTGTGCCGAATCTTATATACCCACCATCAAGTTGTGTTAAATTTAGAAACATATCTCATTTATCTACAAGGGAGCAGCTAATTCAAAATCTGGACCAAAACTGAAAAAATCGCTAAGCTATTGGTATTGTTGGTAAAACCTTTGGACTAAATTCGGTTGCCGTAGCTTTATAGTTCAACATTTAAAAATATTTTAGTGGTTTCCCCAGTATTTACTTTGATCAAAATTCGGTCTCATAACCGGGTATAGTTTTACATTAATTAGTTGTTAAATACTTTTCGTTGTGCTCAATATGTAGTTAGGCTAAACACGTTAATAGTAATACGGCAGGTCCATATATTTCGTTAGGAGTTCCTAATGCATTCATCATATATAAAGTCTGGGCTGAACATTGATTGATGTCTATCTAATTTCATAGGTGCAGTCTTAATATAATGAATGTACCTCCAAATCTTTTTGATGGTAAATATAAAAAGGGGATGTTATATATAGGAATTATAGCCAAATATTGACCGATTGTAACAAAATTTTACACACTGACTGGTATTTATATAAAGCTTTTAAAATTTAGTGGCCATAGCTGTCATAGTTTCTAATTTAATAGCTTTTAACTGGCCTTTGCTACATTTTTTTTTTGGTTTCCGTGAGTGTTTTTTATATGAAAGCTATAGTCAAATATAGACCGATTCCTATAAAATTTGATATACTGACCAATAGTTGCATAAAACTTTTCTATTTTAAATTTAGTTGTCATAGATATTACAATTGTATTCAATTTATCAGCATTTATGTGTTTCCCGAGGCGGGGTTATATGGGAGCTCTAACTAAATGTGAATATATTTTACCCATTTTCGGCACACAATTTCTAAAACATACCGAAAATACTTTTGCTAAATTTTTGTCCCTCTAGCTCTTGTAGTTAAGGAACTATAGCGCTTTCTCTGACGGAAAGACGGATATAAGCGTATTTTCTTTTTGTATTTTTGTGTTTCCGTAAGTTTTTTATATAGAAGCTATGGTCAAATAGTAAGCGATTGTAACAAAATTTTGCACACTGGCTGACATTCACATAAGACTTCGTTTTGTAAAATTTTGTTGCTGTAGCCCTTTTCGTTAAGGCGCTATCGCGCTTTTATCTGACGGACAGACGGAAATAAACCCCCATTTCTTTTTGATTTTTTGAGTTTCCGTAAGTTTTTGATATGGGAGCTATGATCAAATGGTGACCGATTGTGACAAAATTTTGCACACTCGTTGGCATTGACATAAGACCTCCTCCTGCTAAATTTAGTGGTTATATCTGTTACAGTTTTGGCATTTATGTGCATTTTAGGTGAAATTTTGGCTGTTTCCGTAAGTTTTGTATGGGAGCTATGACTAAATGTGAACCGATTTTGATGAAATTTTATATGATGCCTAGGGCTTATGCAAAACTTTTATATATGCAAATAAATGATTAGCGTAGACGAGGTTACACGGGAGCTATAGTCAAATGTTAACCGATTTTGCCCTATTTCAATACCTAAGTTTTCTTATAGATGAAGAATGTTTTTGCTAAGTTTCAGTAAGCTAGCTTCTTTCGTTTAGGCGTTATGGTGATTTCAACAGACAGACATATAGACAGGCAGACTGACGGACATCGCTCAATCGTCTTAGAATTTCATAAGGATTCAGAATATATATCGTTTTTGATTTTTGAGCCAATATTAAGGAAATTAAAAACGGAATGACAATCTCAATATATCCCCCATTCTTTTTGATGGTGGGTCTAAAAAGTAACGCGAGTTCACAAAAAAATTCGAAAAATCGAATTTTATAAAAAATTGAGCATTTCTATATACCAAAATTTTAATTGCAAAAAAGGTCAATTAAGTTTCCCTTTTCGAAAGTTTTGAAATTGTTTTACATTAACAATAAAATGAGCTTTATGACTGCAGAAAATGATTGATGTACCTTGCACAGTTTTTTTTTAGAAATTTGATGTCAAATCTCATGTCAAATTTTGCAAAAAAAAATTTAATTGCAAAAAAATGTTAATTGCAAAAAATGTCAATTGGGCTTTTTTTAAATTGTTTTACATAAACAATAAGAAAAGCTTTATAACTGCATACAATTTTTTATGCACCTTGTACAGTTTTCCAGAAATTTAATGTAAAATTTCAAGTCAAGTTTTGCAAAAAATACACTTTTTATGTTTTTTTTTGTTGTAGAAAAATCTACGAAAAAAACTAAAAGGTTTATTTTTTTTTGCAAAAATTTGACTTTAAATTTCTGAAAATCTATATAGGGTACATAAATAATTTTCTGCAGTTGTGAAGCTTTTTTGATTGCTTATGTAATACAATTTAAATAATTTAACCTTCATCTGATCCTAAAAAATCACATTGTCTACCTTTGCATAGTTTTCTACGCATGCAATATTATTTATTGTTTTTGGTACAAAATTTTAAAAACTCTGGGAGGAAGCAGTTAGAAAAAGTAATTTATATTTATTTGGTAGACGAAAAAGCTTTTTTTTTGCATTTCGAAGTCTTAAATTAGCTTTCCTCCAAAAAAGACTATATGAGGAAAAACCATTACCCATTGTCATGAACTTAGTTCAAAACAACAAGTTGGTACTGATTTTGTTAGCATAAGCTTATACTCAATAGTACGCTGGCCCAAAGGTGGGAAATAGTAGTGGTCAGCGATCGGCAGCACCCTATAACAAAGCCTCGAATTTCGGAAAAAAACGACAAAAGTAAAGTTGTAAACCTAATCAGAGGTGTCATAGAAACCAATTTCATTGGTATTGGTTTTGAAAACGCCAAAAAAGTTAAATTGGTGTCATGAATTCCAATATTAATGTTCGAGCTACATTTTCTATTGGTTTTATGTGTCACAGAAAATAATATTATTGGTTTAGTATTGGAAATAAACCAAGCAACTTACAGTTAACAGATTTCATTTCAAAATTGGTCTATCCATTTAAAACAAAGGCGTTACTGGCCAACTGGTGCCTTTTTCGATTTAAAGATCCATTAAGAACAGATTTTTGAAAATTTGGCCTTGTGGGGCATAAAAAAAGGAAAATTCAATAACGCTATAATTCCCAAACTAAAAACAATGGAACCAAAATTGAAATCGAGTTACAAAAATGGTAAATAAGTACTTTTCGAAAAAAAAGGGAGAAAAAGAGAAAAAATATTTTTGGTACTTTTTAGCTTTAACTTTCAAATAAAAAGAGATGGGTGAAAAGTTTACATATTATTTTTTATTCATGTAATAAGATAAAAACAAGTTTTGGTACTTTTTGTCTTTGGAACCAATGAACCGTATCAAAAACTTCAAAAATGGGGAAAATTGTAAGGCTTGAATATTCTTTGTATGGAGGTATTGGCGAAGCAAATGCATATCAACATATTTGTTTGCAATTTAATGAATATCGTATGTAAGTGACAATCGTCCTTTGATTGGCTGTGGTTTATTTCTTGGTGTAGGTAGATTATATTTTTTCCAGTCCGCAATTCGGTCATTTCATGATGTTGGGGTATACAGGCTTCATTTGTACAAATAGCAGCGTTTTTTTTATACCTATAAAACGAACATCGCAAAAAACTGAAAGTTTTTCTTCAAATAATTTTCTTTAATAATTTTTATTTTATTTTTTTATTTGATCTTTGATGTTTCAAAAAAATTTCAAATGAAATAATAAACAATTGATTCGAACATTTTGTTTGATTTAAAACCAATAATAACAAAACCGACTTGGTTTCATAACACCAAATATAACCAGTATTGGTTTTCAAAACCGAGAAATTTAAAAACTGACTTGGTTTCTATGACACCCATGAATATTTTGAAGGTTTGAAGGGTAAAAACGTAGCAAGTCTCTTTTATATAACTAACAGATGTATCACTTTACTAGATTATGAAGATTCTGGCACTAATTCTTCTCCATCTTCCTATTAGTTTTTCTTGTAGAACCATGACATCAAAAATTCCCACCAATAACGTATGTTTTTTCCCATATGCGTAGAAAACTACGCAAGGGTAGACAACGTAACTTTTATAACTTAATGCTTGCACTTCCAAAAAAAAAACAGAGATATTGTGTAGCGTTTGCGTAGTTTTCTACGGAAAGAGCAGATGAAGGTAAAAAAGGAATTTTCTGAATTGCTAAGCTTTGGGGTTATTGTGCTGCAGGAAACTGAGTAACGTTCTTAAATTTAGGCAGAAGTCAACTGACAGTTACATATTTACAGGAGCAGTTAAAATTTCTTAATCGACAGCCGAGAAATGCAAAAAGTTGCGGTGTTGTTTACCCACACTCGCATATAAAAAAGGAAAATTAGGAGTTTAGAATTTTATAGACCGCCCTTGGTAATTTAAGTACAATCAATATTTTAATATTTATTTAAATCAGGGACCGTAACTGTTATAGCTTTTATCGTAAAAGTCAGAAAATAAAAGTTATTTTTTGACTTTTATTTTTTCGAGCAGAAATAAAAGTTATTTTTTGACTTTTATTTTTTCGAGCAGAAATAAAAGTTATTTTTTGACTTTTATTTTTTTGGATAAAAAATAACAATTATTTTTGACTTTTATTGTTTCAAGCAAAAATAAAAGTTATTTTTGAACTTGTATTTTTTCGAGCAAAAATAACTGTTAATTTTCGGGCAAAAATAACTTTTATTTCTGCTCGAAAAATTTAAAGTCAGAAAATAACTTTTAATCATGCTCGAAAGAACAAAAGTCAAAAAATAACTTTTATTTACTGACTTTTACGATAAAAGCTATAACAGTTACGGTCCTGATTTAAACAAATATTAAAATATTGATTGTATTTAAATTACCAAAATTCTAAACTCCTAATTTTCCTTTTTTATATGCGAGTGTGGTTAAAAAATAACTTTTATTTTTGCTCGAAAAAATAAAAGTTAAAAATAACTGTTATTTTTGCTAAAAAAAAAAAAATAAAAATCAAAAAATAACTGTTGTTTTTTTTTCTAAAAAATAAAAATCAGATTTTTAAAAAGCATTGCATTTTATGAAAATTTTGTCCAAGACTATCAAAATGGTATACTTGGTTTTATTCTCCGACATTTCCTTGAGGTTACTTTTTTGAATCAAAAATTCAAAAATAACAGTTATTTTCGGACCCTGATTTAAATTTCATATTTCTTCATCACTTTCCAAAGTCGTCTTTTCCTTATAATTAACTCAAAATCTTAAGAAAAATATCTTTTATAAATATTTTTTAACATTCTCATATGTCGTTTGTCTTGTGCTATGACCAGACAATCCCCTGCCGAGCACTGCAGGTAAAAATATTTTCAAAAAATGTTGTAAAAAATGCAATCTTCTTCATTTTCCTAGTGCCACAATTCATTCATTTCACTTATTTATTAGTGAGTTCGTTGCCTTAGTAATTTCCATTTATTCGTTTTTTTTTTTTTTTTTTTTGCAAAATAACTATTCAAAGATATTTGTTAGCAACTTATGAGTCGTCTAACGCCTTAGTTGTCTCTTGCTGTTACATTCTAGTATCCTGTAGACGAGTCCATGTTTGAACAATGAAGACATGGACAAAATGGAATACTAATAAATGAAATATACGGCAAATTAAGAGTACAATGAAAACTAACATTGTTGTGAATATCTTAAGATGCCACTCCTGTTCGGGGAAGGAGCAAATACAAAACGTAGAAGTTCCGGTTTTAGTTTCATTTACATATTTTCAAGATGTTGTAAATCATGTTTGGACTATGGTAAATATCAGTCCTTTTAGATGTTTGACAAGAACAGAATAAGGAAAAGACCTGCTGTGTTTTTTTCTTTTTTGTTAAACTAGAAGAGGGTGTAGATTTACTCTAAAGTAGTGCACTGAGGGGCAATTGAACAAAAACACTTTTGGTTTAATTTAAGCAATAACAAATTTAAAGATTCTTATAAATGTGTTGTTAAACTTTTATGTGAATCTTATATTTTTATGTTTTATATGTCCTAACAATTTTATCTGTAACAATAACATGACCATAAATTGACCAAAACAGGAATATATTTATTATCAAACTAAAAGAAATATGTATATAAATTTCTTGTAAGAAGAGTTTATAAAAGTTTAAAATAAAAAAAAACATTTTTTTCTTCTGGTACATACATACCGGAATACTGCTAAAAATTTATTGCAATAAAACTGTGATTGTTTGCCCAACTTTATTGTTCTCATATAAAACGTGAAAAATGTACAACATTTATTTAGTCCGTTACATATTGTTATAGAACACAAAACTTAGTGCATCTTTTTTTTACCAAAAGGTACCAACAGGTGACACTTTGCCCAAAAATACAATTGTATCTTATATTCTTAAACGAGCAATAATTGTATATATATATATATATATATATATATATATATATATATATATATATATATATATATATATATATAGAATGGCTATCTCGAAAACGGCTCTAACGATTTTGATAAAATTTGGACAGTGGGTATCTTTTTTGATGTATAGGTCGAAGAAGAAGGGACTTTTGGAACTTTTACCTCTAAGAGGGTAAAAACGGGTAAAAAGGGGAAAAAATCGAAAACGCTATGTCTCCTAAAGTAATAGGTATAGAAACAAAATTAAAATTACGTTTTAAACAGCTTTGAAAATAAGCGGACAGGTGTTTGGTACTTTTTTGAAACTATGTCCGATAGGGGGTAAAAAAGGGTGAAAATAGTTTTTTTGGTACCTTTTTAACCCACTCTTACATTTTAATCTAAAGAATATAGAAAGAAACTTGTTACTGCAATCAATAGATGTAAAAAAAACATGAAACACGTATTTGGTACTTTTTTGATTTTGGAGCCAAAATGGGTAAAAAAGGGATAAAATGATAACTTAACATCTCCAAAGTAATATGAATAGGAACATTATACATTATGTTAAATGCGTTTTAAAAAAATGTACCGAATTCAATTGGCACCAAAAAAGTACCAAATATACATATGGAACTTTTAGAAATTAGGGAATAAAAAGGGGGAAAAATTAGTTTTATTTTAAACAAATGAATGTTTGTCTGTATGTATGTTCTTTATAGAATAGTAAACTGTGAATTTGATTGTGTTATGCTCTTTAGCGAAGATGTTGCGGATAAGCCGGCGAAGGTTTTAAAGTTGATAAAACTAATTTCCGACAGATGGCGCCACTGAAAATTACTAAAAATTAATTAAATCGTAAACTTTACATTTGATCATGCTATGATCTTTAGCAAAGTTGTAGCGCATGAGCCGACGAAGGCTTTTTAGGTGGTATGAATAATTTCCGACAGGTGGCGCTACAGAAACTTACTCAAAGTCAATTTAATCGTAATCTGTACATTTAATCATGCTACAATGTTTAGCAAAGTTGTTGCACATGAGCCGACGAAGGTTTCTTAGTTGGTATGAAGAAATTTCGACAGGTGGCGCTACTGAAATTTACTCAAAGTCAATTTAATCGTATGCTGTACATTTAATCATGCTATAATCTTCAGCAAAGTTGTTACGGATAAGCCGAAGAAGGTTTATGAATTGGAATAAGCAAAGTCCGACAGGTGGCGCCACAGAAAACTACTCAAAATGAATTAAATCGTAAACTGTGCATTTGATCAGACTATAATCTTTAGCAAAGTTGTTGCGCATGAGTCGACAGAGGTTTCTGTTGATATGAATAGTTTTCAAAATTATTCAAAATGAGTTAAACTGTAAACTATGCAAACTATGTGTTGGTCGGAAAAAATAAATCAAATAATTCAAAATTAACTGAATATTTCTACAATGTCTTTCCTCTAAATTTATTTTAGCACTTTATAATATAAAATATATAAAAACTTTAAAATTTTCCTCAAAATGCTTATCATAAAGCTCCGAGCAAGGCTCGGTCTACCAGGTACTATATTATATATATATATATATATATATATATATAGAATGGCTATCTCGAAAACGGCTCTAACGATTTTGATAAAATTTGGACAGTGGGTATCTTTTTTGATGTATAGGTCGAAGAAGAAGGGACTTTTGGAACTTTTACCTCTAAGAGGGTAAAAACGGGTAAAAAGGGGGAAAAAATCGAAAACGCTATGTCTCCTAAAGTAATAGGTATAGAAACAAAATTAAAATTACGTTTTAAACAGCTTTGAAAATAAGCGGACAGGTGTTTGGTACTTTTTTGAAACTATGTCCGATAGGGGGTAAAAAAGGGTGAAAATAGTTTTTTTGGCACCTTTTTAACCCACTCTTATATTTTAAACTAAAGAATATAGAAAGAAACTTGGTACTGCAATCAATAGATGTAAAAAAAAATGAAACACGTATTTGTTACTTTTTTGATTTTGGAGCCAAAATGGGTAAAAAAGGGATAAAATGATAACTTAACATCTCCAAAGTAATATGAATAGGAACATTATACATTATGTTAAATGCGTTTTAAAAAAATGTACCGAATTCAATTGGCACCAAAAAAGTACCAAATATACATATAGAACTTTTAGAAATTAGGGAATAAAAAGGGGGAAAAATTAGTATTATTTTAAACAAATGAATGTTTGTCTGTATGTATGTTCTTTATAGAATAGTAAACTGTGAATTTGATTGTGTTATGCTCTTTAGCGAAGATGTTGCGGATAAGCCGGCGAAGGTTTTAAAGTTGATAAGACCAATTTCCGACAGATGGCGCCACTGAAAATTACTAAAAATTAATTAAATCGTAAACTGTACATTTGATCATGCTATGATCTTTAGCAAAGTTGTAGCGCATGAGCCGACGAAGGCTTTTTAGTTGGTATGAATAATTTCCGACAGGTGGCGCTACAGAAACTTACTCAAAGTCAATTTAATCGTAATCTGTACATTTAATCATGCTAAAATCTTTAGCAAAGTTGTTGCACATGAGCCGACGAAGGTTTCTTAGTTGGTATGAAGAAATTTCGACAGGTGGCGCTACTGAAATTTACTCAAAGTCAATTTAATCATATGCTGTACATTTAATCATGCTATAATCTTCAGCAAAGTTGTTACGGATAAGCCGAGGAAGGTTTATGAATTGGAATAAGCAAAGTCCGACAGGTGGCGCCACAGAAAACTACTCAAAATGAATTAAATCGTAAACTGTGCATTTGATCAGACTATAATCTTTAGCAAAGTTGTTGCGCATGAGTCGACAGAGGTTTCTGTTGATATGAATAATTTTCAAAATTATTCAAAATGAGTTAAACTGTAAACTATGCAAACTATGTGTTGGTCGGACAAAATAAATCAAATAATTCAAAATTAACTGAATATTTCTACAATGTCTTTCTAAATTCTAAATTAATTTTAGCACTTTATAATATAAAATATATAAAAACTTTAAAATTTTCCTCAAAATGCTTATCATAAAGCTCCGAGCAAGGCTCGGTCTACCAGGTACTATATTTTTATTCACACAATTATTATGGTACAGTTTTCTATAACATCCAGCTTTTAAAGTGCTTTACTTTAAATTTCTAAAAAACTGTACCAGGTAGATAAACACTTTTTTGTACTGACAAAGTTTATTTTATTATTAATGTAAAGCAATTTCAAAAAATTAATCGCAATTGTCCTTTTTTACAATTAAAATTTTGGTTTATAGAAATTTGCCATTTTTTATAAAATTCGATTTTCTCAATTCGTTTTTAAATTCGCGCTACTTTTGATTTTTTAAGTCTAAAGATAACATATGGGACTATATAACTACATTTCAGAAAGTTAAAAAATCGTCTTGACTTGTTTGTTATATGTTCTAAAACACAAAAAATTTCTTAAAAATAAGAGAAATTTCGTTACATGCTATACATATGCACTGACTTGAATTTTCGTTTAAAATCATCATAGAGCCCCATTCTCTACGAATCTTTAATAAAACAGAGAGCCCCATTCTCTACGAATATTTAATAAAACATTAACTTTAAATAAAAAACTTTCTCACTAGTAAAGTACAAGGAAGTCTTATGTCAATGCCAGCCAGTTTGCGAAATTTTGTCACAATCCGTCATCTTTTGATGACGAAAACTTATGAAAACACAAAATACGAAAAAGAAAGGGTGTTTATGTCCGTCTGTCCGTCAGATAAAAGCGCGATAGCGCATTAACGAAAGGAGGTAGAGGAAAGAAATTTTACAAATGTATTTTGGATATCTTGAAAAAGTTGTGTATTGAAAAGAGCTCCCATATAACCCCGCCCCGGGAATCACATTAATATCTGTGAAATATAATAAAATTGTATTAGGTATGAGACTAAATTTATAATAGAGAAGTTTACTGCTACTATTGGTCAGTATATTAAATTTTTTAAGAATCGGTTCATGTTTGACTATAGTTGTCATCAGGGTAAGAAAATATTCACGAGTGTGAAGCTCATTTATCTAAATTCAGCACTTTCTCAAGAGTTGTGAGTAATGTTTTTTTGTTTTGTTACACACAATTATGACTAAATTTTAACTTATACAACTCTCGCGCGTGAAGCGTGAATAAAATTAAAAAATCATTTCCTCATGCGCACGACTAAACTAAACTTCAATATAAGCAGGCGCATGAGCATCCACATTTGTCATTCATTCATTTTTAATTTAGTTAATTATCATTATTAGTTAATTACAATTGAGTCTTTTACATTTTCAGCAGGACAAATCTACAGTTACGAGGCCTAGAGATTTGTACTGTGAAAAAATTGCAGAAAAATAAATAATGTAATATTTTTTATTTATCAATGCGGTTTTTGATAAATAAAAAACAGATTGAATCATTTTTTTCAAAATATCAAAAACAAAATATCAAAATATTAAAAATACCTATGTATATGTATTTCTATGCACTTTTGTTTAAAGGCCTTGCGATATTTCCCGCTGTGTTTCTCGAACCATTTATTTTTTTGCAATAATTTGATTTTGTTCTTGTATTTTATGTTTTTGTCTTTTCTTTAACAAAGCAGAAATTTAGTTAATATTTCTTCTAATGTGCCACTCACGGGCAAGACGTGCGCTAGTCGTGTAAAATATTTTTTGTGAGTGGCACACAAAATGTGGTTTTCATTTTTTAGTTTATCGTGACTTGTGTAGAAAAAGTTTACTCTTGTCAACACGAGTAAGAGATGAATGTACAAGAAAAATTTGTTAATACCCATGACTGTGTGCGAGATTTTTATAAAAAGGAATTTTTGCACATGAATAAATGTGTGAAATGAGTGTTCAAATCCTTACCCTGGTTGTCATATAAAAACCACTACCGCAAATCGAAAAAAATGCAACAAAGGCCAGTTAAAAGCTATTAAATTAGAATCTACGAAGATATTAAGATTGTACTAAGGAAATTAGATAGCTATTAATCAATGTCCTGACTTTATATTCGGTAGATGCAAGTCTCAGCAGAATTCGATGAAATTCGGCATACATCTATTAGTTGACTCTAAAAAGAGTTCTACTAATTTGAAATTGAAATCCGTCGACTGCTAGTACCGACTAACACTTAAATGCAATTACATTAAAAAGTTAAGCCTAAACGGCTGCAACACTTTTTGATTAAATTATGCGTAAGAAATTACGTGACTTTTTCAGAAAATCTTGAACTTTGTTCTACAATCGGCGAATTTCGGTGTATTTTTTTCACTCAATCTAAAAAAGAGACTTTCGCCTTTTACATGGCAACATAGTTTTAGTTCATAAAAAAACTAACATACAAAATTTAGTAGAGCTTTTTTTATTTTCTGATATCTCCTAAACTATATACAAGATTAAGTTAATTTCTTTTACAGACTAAAACTAAGATTTTATGTCTTAATTAAATCGACATCAAGATTAATGCTGTGAAGTTATATTTTATACATGAGCTATTGAGTTTGATGAAAAATTTCATTACTTTTCGTTTTAGAACATTAGGCATATTTCAGTACCCTTTTTATGACACATGATATAACTTTTTCATGAAAACATTTAATGATCCTTAATACCTAGACTCTTCTATGTAGAGCTGAATTATTAGATTTTTGATAAGCAGTGGTCCAAAGATGGATTTTTGCAGCAGACAGACTATAGGTAGAAACACAATTGGGACGAATGACTAATTTCGTCCAGCACGACGAATTCGATTTAAAAAATTCGTCTTGTATATTCGTCCATTGAACACATTTGGGACGAATAAACGTTGCTGACGCCATTTTTGTTTATTTTTCATTAGCACAAATTACACACACTTTCGTACATATCGCGCACTCACGACATTTGCAATTTTTTTTTACTTTATTCTTTAATTTTTTCACAAAAAGAAAATATTTAATTAATTTTATTTGAAATAATTTTTTTTGTTTACAATTTATAAGGTGGCCATATTTTACAAAAACACATATAATTTCTAATATTTTAGAACAGAAATAGAAATACAGCCACTCTAAACCAGTTAAATCGTCGTTCGTCTGCGTATGAAATAGAAATAAACCTATCGCACTATTCGATACGCACAACGAATTTCGTCGTACGCATCTATTGTGAGCACTTTCATATAAACCCATATGTTCTATTTCTAACGACGAATATTCGTTCCGAAAAATTGGTCGTTCGTTCCAATTGTGTTTCATACTTATAGTGCGTATCACTGACTTAACGGTACTATACTTAAGTAAGTTCGGTACAAAGTCATATACGTAACAAAGTATTCAATTTGTAAAAGTGCACAATATTATCATAACGAACGAACGAAGTAAACTAAAAACAAGTAAGAAAGTGCTATACTCGGTCAAGCCCGACCATAAGATACTCTTCACCATTAAAGTCAAAGGAGTTCGTTTTCCTAAATAAAGACATTTTCTCAAAACTTATATATTTAAAATGTTTCCGTCATTTGAACTTATATGAGAGCTAGGGTCAAACGTGGACCGATTATCTCGACATTTGGAGAATTGATTACAGTTGTAACACAAATTATGTATTCAAAAATTAAACTTGAATTTCTTATTATCTTATTACGAGTGTTTTAGTGATTTTTTGTCTCTTTTAGTGCGTTTTGACAAAAGAGTTTGTATGGGAGCTATGGTCAAGTGTGGACCGATTTCAACGAAATTTAGTACATTGATTACATACATATGTGGTTTACATAAGCAGTATTTGTTTTAAATTTCATGAAAAGATATTGATATTTGTGGCCAGTGTATGAATTCCAGGAAGTGGGACCTATGGGAGGTACCATAAATAATGAACCAATTTTAATGGATTTCAATATCCATGGTCCCACTATCGAAAAAATTATAAGTTCCAAATTTCATCAATTTATCTCTAGAATTGCGACCTGTACTTTGTTCATGCTTCTAATCCAAGTATGTCCGTAATCAATAAAAAATCAATGCCTTATTTTATGATAGATTCGCCCTTTTGCATTTCAGGTGACGATATATGACTTAATGCATGAAAGGGTATTGAAGGGTATCTTATAGTCGGAATTGATCGACTATAGCAATTTCTTACTTGTTTTTTCCTTTTTTAACTGGTGTAAAATAAATCTCAGTTATATTTTCTAAAATACCATATGTTTGTTTTCTCTTTGGATGTCTATAAAAAACGAATCCTATTCTTAAAACTTAAATGCAATATTATGATTTTGTTTGCATGTAATGTTAGGGAAATTGAAAATAAAATATTTTTTTGTAACAATAAAAAAATCTCAAAGATATTTTTCTGCTATTTGCATCACAATCAAATGCAAAAAAAAAATTTTAATTTTTTCCTCTTATTTTTATAACTATTTTGTACTTAGGAAGAATACTTTTATAGACTGCGATGCCGGTGGCTTCCACAACCAAAATTGTATGTGTAAATAGTTTTGTGATTACAAGAAAGAATTCATACAAAAATATGCCTTTTGCAATTGCATTAGTTATAGCACAAAAAAATAGATTCTAAAAAACAGAAAAAGGGTAAAAACCAAAAATGTATGCATGTTTTTCTCAACTCTACCACATGGATGTTACCAATATGTGCAGTTTTCAGCTAAAAAAATATGCAAAAAAGCAAAAAGAAACAATGGGAAATTCTTGTATTTTTTTGCAAATTCATTCTTGTTGTACTCGTATGTTAAATATGTTGCAGTGAATAGAAATATTAAGTTATTTTTTTTTTTTTGTAACTTTTTTCAGTTATTTTATTGCATATAAATAGATCGTCTTGGAAATTGAATTCCACACAGACAAAATTCCCTTTTTTTTAGTAAATGCACATGGTGAGTTATTCGTGTATTTTATATAAATAATTTTACAGCATGAAATAAATGTATAAATCTTATATTCTTAAACGAGCAATAATTGTATATATATATATATATATATATATATATATATATATATATATATATATATATATATATATATATAGAATGGCTATCTCGAAAACGGCTCTAACGATTTTGATAAAATTTGGACAGTGGGTATCTTTTTTGATGTATAGTTCGAAGAAGAAGGGACTTTTGGAACTTTTACCTCTAAGAGGGTAAAATCGGGTAACAAGGGGAAAAAATCGAAAACGCTATGTCTCCTAAAGTAATAGGTATAGAAACAAAATTAAAATTACGTTTTAAACAGCTTTGAAAATAAGCGGACAGGTGTTTGGTACTTTTTTGAAACTATGTCCGATAGGGGGAAAAAAAGGGTGAAAATAGTTTTTTTGGCACCTTTTTAACCCACTCTTATATTTTAAACTAAAGAATATAGAAAGAAACTTGGTACTGCAATCAATAGATGTAAAAAAAACATGAAACACGTATTTGGTACTTTTTTGATTTTGGAGCCAAAATGGGTAAAAAAGGGATAAAATGATAACTTAACATATCCAAAGTAATATGAATAGGAACATTATACATTATGTTAAATGCGTTTTAAAAAAATGTACCGAATTCAATTGGCACCAAAAAAGTACCAAATATACATATGGAACTTTTAGAAATTAGGGAATAAAAAGGAGGAAAAATTAGTATTATTTTATACAAATGTGAATTTGATTGTGTTATGCTCTTTAGCGAAGATGTTGCGGATAAGCCGGCGAAGGTTTTAAAGTTGATAAGACTAATTTCCGACAGATGACGCCAATGAAAATTACTAAAAATTAATTAAATCGTAAACTGTACATTTGATCATGCTATGATCTTTAGCAAAGTTGTAGCGCATGAGCCGACGAAGGCTTTTTAGTTGGTATGAATAATTTCCGACAGGTGGCGCTACAGAAACTTACTCAAAGTCAGTTTAATCGTAATCTGTACATTTAATCATGCTACAAGCTTTAGCAAAGTTGTTGCACATGAGCCGACGAAGGTTTCTTAGTTGGTATGAAGAAATTTCGACAGGTGGCGCTACTGAAATTTACTCAAAGTCAATTTAATCGTATGCTGTACATTTAATCATGCTATAATCTTTAGCAAAGTTGTTACGGATAAGCCGAAGAAGGTTTATGAATTGGAATAAGCAAAGTCCGACAGGTGGCGCCACAGAAAACTACTCAAAATGTATTAAATCGTAAACTGTGCATTTGATCAGACTATAATCTTTAGCAAAGTTGTTGCGCATGAGTCGACAGGGGTTTCTGTTGATATGAATAATTTCCAAAATTATTCAAAATGAGTTAAACTGTAAACTATGCAAACTATGTGTTGGTCGGACAAAATAAATCAAATAATTCAAAATTAACTGAATATTTCTACAATGTCTTTCCTCTAAATTTATTTTAGCACTTTATAATATAAAATATATAAAAACTTTAAAATTTTCCTCAAAATGCTTATCATAAAGCTCCGAGCAAGGCTCGGTCTACCAGGTACTGTATGTATTAACATACAATCATATCAACATATGCATGTGTGATATATATTTTTAAGAGGCGTATGAGTAATTTAAGTAAATATTTTGGATTCGTGAAGATTGCAGCCAATTACAAGGACATGGGTTTTCGTTAAGGGTATATATCCTATTGCAACACTGTGGGCATTTGTATACCCAACATCTAGTGCAGTTTATAGCTATGTTAAATTAAATCTCAGAAAATATCAACCAATGTATCACAAAATATACAATTCTCAAAAATGGTAAAGTCTTAATACACAGTACGACGAAATTAAATTTTTTTAAGTACACATAATGTTAACAGAATATGAAAATAGGCTTAAAATAAAGAAATACGTGTCTCGGCGTTTTACTGTAGCACGTCAGAATTTTAAGAAAATTTCAAAGATTCGAAGGACCGCGGAGGTTCACTTGTAACGTATCACTATTATAAAAAGTTCTATAAAAATAGAATGGTTGAACCGATTTAAATGCTTGAGCCAGTTCTGAAAAGGGAATTGTTTTTATTAAAAAAAAAATACAATTTTTTCCGATAGAAGACGGATTCTATAGGTTACAAACTGGCTGAGCTATGCGACTTCGTAAAAATCGGTTTTTTGTGTATAACTCTTAAGTACCTGGTTGACCGAGCCTTGCTCAGAGCTTTATGCTAAGCATTTAAAGGGAAATTTTAAAGTTTTTATATATTTTATTTTATGAAGTACTAAAATAAATTTAGAGGAAAGACATTACACAAATATTCAGTTAATTTTGAATTATTTTATTTATTTTGTCCGACCAACACATGGTTTGCATGGTTTACAGTTTAACTCATTTTAATAATTTTGTAAATTGGTCATACCAACACAAACCTCCGTCGACTCATGCTCAGCAACTTTGCTAAAGATTATAGTCTGATCAAATGCACAGTTTATGATTTAATTCATTTTGGGTAGTTTTCAGTGGCGCCACATGAAGTTGTTTATACTAACTAAGAAACCTTTGTCTGCTTCTGCGTAATAACTTTGCTTACGATTATAACATGATCAAATGCACAGTTTACGATTTAATTCACTTTGAGTAATTTTCTGTGGCGCCATCTGTAGGAATTTGCTCATTTCAATTCACAAACCTTCTTCGGCTTATCCGTAACAATTTTTTCTGAAGATTATAGCATGATTAAATGTACAGCTTACTATTAAACTGACTTTGAGTAAATTTCAGTGGCGGCATCTGTCGAAATTTCTTCATACCAAATAAGAAACCTTCGTCAGCTCATCTGCAACAACTTTGCTAAAGATTGTAGCATGATTAAATGTACAGCTTATGATTAAATTGACTTTGAGTAAATTTCAGTAGCGCCACCTGTCGGAAATTATTCAGACCAACTAAAAAGCCTTCACCGGCTCATGCGCTACAACTTTGCTAAAGATCATAGCATGATCAAATGTACAATTTACGATTTAATTAATTTTTAGTAATTTTCAGTGGTGCCATCTGTCGGGAATTAGTCTTTTCAAACCTTCGTCGGCTTATCCGCAACATCTTCGCTTAAGAGCATAATATAATCAAATTCACAGTTTATTATTCTATAAAGAACATACATACAGACAAACATTCATTTGTTTAAAAGGTATAACAATACTAATATTGTCCCCTTTTTATCCCCTAATTTCGAAAAGTTCCATATAAATATTTGGTACTTTTTTGGTACCAATTGAATTTTATTAAAATGCAGTTAATATAATGTTCCTATTCATATTACTTTTTTGTGATGTTAAGTTATCATTTTATCCCGTTTTTACCTATTTTGGCCCCAAAATCAAAAAAGTAACAAATACGTGCTTAATGCTTTTTTCACATCTATTGATTGCAGTAAAGTTTCTTTCTATCTTCTTTTGTTTAGAATATCAGAGAGGGTTAAAAAGGTACCAAAAAACAATTTTCACTCCTTTTTACCCCCTATCGAACATAGTTTCAAAAAAGTACCAAACACCTGCCCGCTTATTATCATAGCTGTTTAAACGTACTTTTAATTTTGTTTCTGTACCTATTACTTTAGGAGATATAGCGTTTTTGATTTTTTCCCATTTTTACCCTCTTAGAAGCAAAGGTTCCAAAAGTCCCATTTTCTTCGACCTATACATCAAAAAAGATACCGAGTGTCCAAATTTGATCAAAATCGTTATAGCCGTCTTCGAGATATATATATACATATATATATATATATATATATATATATATATATATATATATATATATACATATATATACATATATATATATATATATATATATATATATATATATATATATATATATATATATATATATATATATATATATATATATATATATATATATATATATATATATATATATATATAAAATGAGTTAAACTGTAAACTATGTGTTGGTCGGACAAAATAAATAAAATAATTCAAAATTAACTGAATATTTGTACAATGTCTTTCCTCTAAATTTATTTTAGCACTTCATAAAAAAAATATATAAAAACTTTAAAATTTGCCTCAAAATGCTTAGCGTAAAGCTCCGAGCAAGGGTCGGTTAGCCAGGTACTATATATATATATGTATATATATATATATATATATATATATATATATTTGAGTAAATTTCAGTGGCGCCATCTGTCGAAATTTCTTCATACATATAAGAAACCTTCGTCGGATCATGTGCAACAACTTTGCTAAAGATTGTAGCATGATTAAATGTACAGCTTACGATTAAACAAATTTGGCATTCGCTCTACCATTTCTAGTGTGCATTTAAAACCCCATTACGTTCCACTTGCATGCTTACATAAGTGTAACTTAACAAATAATTTTCACAGGTACTTCCACAGCAGCTTTCCACCACCTACTGCTGAACAGTATTAATTTGAACTACTTTGGATTAACAGCAAAACAGTTTTCATCCTTTATTCAAAAATTATCTTAAATTGAAATTCCAAAATAATGTTAATCTAAAATTGAATACACCCCTTTTTAAATGTTATTATTTTGTTAAAATTAGTACACTTAAAGTACCATAAGTATTAATGTTGAAATATAATAAAATTTTAGTATTGTTAAAGTTATTCACATCAAAATCATCATGATCATGGCGGGAAGTTAATGAAAGCGAAACATTATTTTCAAATAAATATTTTGAAAACAGAAAAAGAGCATTTAGCTGACATTAAAAACTCATAAAAAGTAACATAACATGAGCAAACCAACAAAAAAAAAAGGGACATTAAGGGCTAAACCTTGATAGCTTTTAATGAGAGTTGAAGTTTTGTTGGTGTTGGCCACCAAAGCACCTCAGGTGGTGTAATGACCTGTATTTTAAACAAACAAAATTAAAGTTTACCTCTATAAGCTTTAAAATAAAATTAGGTTAATTCTAAATGACATAAGAAACTATTATCTAAATAGCAATTTAAACAATTTTTAGATTTCGAAAAGTTCTTTAAGAGATTTAAATTAAATTATTCATTATATTTCCCAAAGCACTTGTGGCAAGACAATGAACTCTTTCTTTTCTATTGCTTTTACTAACTGGTTTGTCGAAAACTGTTTACATCATCCTCATCTTTGATACACTCAGTCTGATGTCATCAATATGTAAATAAATCGTTTTTAAATTACCCTTAGTGTTTAAGTATCTATTGGTCTTGCTGTGTGTAATGTATGTATGTATATATAAATAGAAAGTTCTAGATGAACTAACCAAGCGGCTCAATTGCTTGAGATGTTAAAATGCATCGTTCGTAAGCAAATGTGGGTACTGAAGGTATATATTGAAGTAGTTATTAAATGCAAAAATTTCTTAAGACAAAATTTTGCATAATTTTTTAAAGAAGACAAAATTTTGCAAAATTTTCTAAAGACAAAATTTTGCCAGATTTTCTAGAGAAGACAAAATTTTGCAAAATTTTCTAAAGACAAAATTTTCTAAAGAAGACAAAATTTTGCAAAATTTTCTAAAGAAGACAAAATTTTCTAAAGAAGACAAAATTTTGCAAAATTTTCTAAAGAAGACAAAATTTTGCAAAATTTTCTAAAGAAGACAAAATTTTGCAAAATTTTCTAAAGAAGACAAAATTTTGCAAAATTTTCTAAAGAAGACAAAATTTTGCAAAATTTTCTAAAGAAGACAAAATTTTGCAAAATTTTCTAAAGAAGACAAAATTTTGCAAAACTTGCCACAGAAGACAAAATTTTGCAAAATTTTCTAAAGAAGACAAAACTTTGCAAAATTTTCTAAAGAAGACAAAATTTTGCAAAATTTTCTAAAGAAGACAAAATTTTGCAAAATTTTCTAAAGAAGAAAAAATTTTGCAAAATTTTCTAAAGAAGTCAAAGTTTTGCGAAAATTGTTTAAAGCAGACAAAAATTTTTTTAAGAAGATAAAATTTTGCAAAAGTTTCTAAAGAAGACAAAATTTTTGCAAAATTTTCTAAAGAAGACAAAATTTAGCAAAATTTTCTAAAGAAGACAAAATTTAGCAAAATTTTCTAAAGAAGACAAAATTTTGCAAAATCTTTACATCTCGATATCAGTTGAACTGGAGGGCATCTTGCATAAAATTTTGTATGTAAATATTCAAGTACTTCATATGTGCAGCACTTTATTCATTTAACCTTTGATGGCTGCTTAGATGATAATGCAAACGTATGCAAATTTCATTTAACATATAAATAAAATGCAAAGGAGTTTTCAAGAGAAGTAAATACAATCATATTGAAACATCATGTTATTTATAGGGTGTTTTTTTAATGAGATATAAAACTTAATGAATATGCTTAGTTATTTACCTAAGCCGATAAGCTTAAAACGATTGATCCCTTGGAGGTGGTTAAAATCATAGTCAAAACTATGAGGGTTCTAATTGGTCTTAACTCACTATCTTAGACGGTTGTTTAAGATTATCATACCACATACGAGGAAGTAAGTGTTTACAATTGGGAAGATGGAGGAACCAAAATTGATCTGTGTTTTGCCAAGTAAAAACCAATTAGATCCCCTACAACTACAGAAGAAGTCTTCTTCCCATCGTATACAAAATATCAACGAGCGTATTATATGAAAGATTAACATCTCAAGTTAACGAGATAATTGGGCTCTATCAGTGTAGCTGTAGACCCGACATTATAAGGCTTCTATCGACAGCCCCATACGTTGATAGAAGTTTCAAGCCATGTTTGATTTTGGTATCCCTGCAAAGCTTTTACGTCTCTGCAGAATGACTTCATGGGTAGATCATTGCACGCAGTAACTGCTACTTTTGAGAAAATCGAACTAGAAGGTCCAGTAGTAGGTCCAGCTGTAAGTTTAGATAAAACTAAGTTGATGCTATCAACACACAAGACGCTCAAAAGACTCGGATAGACAATGGAAGTTGGAAACTATAACTTTGAATAGTTAACAGAATTCGCAAACAGACGTCTATTAATCAATTCAAGAAAGAGCTCTAATAATTTTGGTTGAAATTAGACAACCCCTTGGGGTACCATTTTAGGACCCCCATTTTTCACCAATTTGTCTTTTTGATGTACAATCATCAATTCTTAACAGAATTTGATGAAATTCGGTACACGTCTATAAATTGAATTACAAAAAACTTCTACTAATTTTGGTTGAAATCACTGTACTCCTTGGGTGCTTTGAACCCCCATTTTTTACCAAATTTGGTTTTTCATTTTTATTGAAATCCGTCCCCACCTTGGGGTACATGCTTAGGACCCCCATTTTTCACTTATTTTTCTTCTAAATATAAACCGCAATTCTCAGCAGAATTTGAAGAAATTCCGCACACATCTCTACTAATTTTGGTTGAAATCCGTTGACTTCTACAGGACTTACACTTAAATTCAATTTGATTAAAAATTTACGCCTAAAGGACTGCAACACTTTTTGCTTAAGTTATGCGTTACAATTTATGTGACTTTTTTCAGAAAATTTTATACTTTGTTCTACGTTCGGTAAATTTCGCTGAATTTTTTTCACTCAATCTAAAGAATAGACTTTCATCTTTCTCATGATGATGATAAAAGCATCTATCAAAACTGAACAAATTTTGTTTTTGTCCAATAAAAAACGCTGAATTTTATCCAATGAAAAACACTGAATTTTGTGGAGCTTTTTTGATTTTCTGATATCCAAGTACGATATTAAGTTGTTTTCTTCTGCAGACTAAAACCAAGGTTTTGTGTCTAAATTAAATCGTCATTTAGATTAAAACTGTGAAATTTTATTTGATGCATGAGCTACTGAGTTTGTTGAAAAATTTCATCGGCACCGTCATACAAACTTTCATCATTGCTTAATCGTCTTAGAACTGATCCAAAAATATTTTTTTTTGTGGGTTTTAATTCAATATTTGGAAGTGCTGGTGAGTGAGATTGCTGTGGCTTAACCAACCATAAATATGTCACATTCCATCTGGGTCCCAGTCAAGACAAACATAATTTTCTGCAATTACATGTTACTCGGCGTAAGCCCTATAGCATTAACACGCCGTCGATATAAAATAAATAAAATTGGCCATAAAATAAAAGGCTTAAAGACAAGTTTATCTACCAGCAGATGGTACAACTTTACTGTTCTGGAAATAGGCACGAACTTTCTTCTTTTCGCCACCTTTTACCTCTTTCCTATCTGATTTCCTAAGAAGGTAACATGGGCACTTATATGGGAAAAAATAAAGTTCGGCGTACACCATCGAATATAAAGCACTGCTATGAGACAGTTTCTAAAAATTTTTTTTAATTTTTTTCGTTTCACATTGGGGTCTCCAAAATACATTTTTCGTTATATCTTCGGCATTTACAGTCGGATATTGAAGTATGATATATCGATGTTTTTGCCTCGAGGAGGCCAACATTTTTCTTTAATTGTTATTATTCTTGGGTATCCGGTTCTAGTATTTATCTATCAGAACCCTGTTCCTACCACCCTAATATCAGAAAATTAAAGCTCTTAAAAAATCGTTAAACTTTTATTAAGGAAGTTTTTCGATTTTTTAAGCTGATCTATTACAAACAAGGAATTTCTTATTTTGCCGCACATAGGGATCGCCAAAATACATTTTTCGTTATATCTTCGCCATTTACTGTCGGATCTTAAAGTGTAATATATCGATGTTTTTGCCACTGTGAACTTTTACATGATATTTTTTTATTATTTTAAATAAATACTAGAACGGATATCTGAGATCAATGATTATTAATACAAGATATTGGCCACCTTAAAAGAAGTACTAGAAAAATGTACTTGAGGTTAATGATTATAAAACTAAACTTAATTATTTTCACAGCTTATCTATGCCTTTAACAAAACACTGAACGTTTTGTTCATGTAGTGCATTAATCTGCCATGGCTGTCACTTGAGAGCCCTCAAAAATACAGCAAACTTGCGTCTTTTTAAAACATAATTGATTAAAAGATTTTAAATTTTTATAATTGTTATTGTATGAGTTAAGATATCTTGGGTAGGTACTATGTAGAAGAATGTATTTAAGGTCAATGATTAATATCGCAAAACATTGGCCTTCCTTAGACAAAAACATCGATATAATACACTTTAAGATCCGACAGTAAATGACGAAGATATAACGAAAAATGTATTTTGGCGATTCCTATGTGAGGCAAAATAAGAAATTCCTTGTTTGTGATAGATCGGGGGCCAAATTACGGTATTCGATATCGAACGAAATCTTAGATATTTTCAAAACATTTGTATAGCATACTTTAAGGATAATCAAAATTATTTAGAAGATGCACAGTTTAGTATATTTTTTTGAAGGTATTTGACAAAACATGAACAATAGTAAAAGAGTTTTAATTGAACTATGTCTATTTTTAAAAACGAATCAAAATTGATACCAAATTTCAATAAACTATTTGCATCGAAGTAACTGTGAACATCCCTAAAGTATACCTCCAAATATTGGCTTTAAAGTCTAAGTTTTCGATCGATATCGAATGCGGTAATTTGGCCCCGGTTTGAAAAATCGAAAAACTTCCTTTGTAAAAGTTTAACGATTTTTTAAGAGCTTTAATTTTCTGATATTAGGGTGGTAGGAACAGGGGTCTGTTAGATAAATACTAGAACCGGATACCTGATAATAATGAATATTAAAGAAAAATGTTGGTCTCCTCGAGACAAAAACATCGATATATCACACTTCGAGATCCGACTGTAAATCCCGAAGATATAACGAATAATGTATTTTGGCGACCCCAATGTTCGACGAAAAAAATTTTAAAAAAAATTTTCGAAACTGCCTCATAGCAATGCTTTATATTCGATGGTGTACGGCGAACTTTATTTTTTCGAGACGCCCTAATGGGCACAATTGCCCAAGTGCTAGTTCTCTTAAAAAAAAAAAACTAAATAAAACAAAAATTTAAGAAAATATAAATACCAAAATATAAAAGCAACATAAAAATACGTACGTAATAGTTCAAATAATAACAGTGGGAAAAATTTCATTCCTCTGATCTCATTAAAAATGTATGAATAGTATTTCTAAATGTTTATGAAATTCTCTAGCAACAAGGATGTGCTGTTGAGCAAATGAAGGGAATTTTTAATGGAAATTACTATTAGTTTATTGTCTACGTGTAGTCTACATACTCGTTTATTAATACAAACACATATAATTTATACAAACTTGCGGGAGTATTATTCTGTTATATGAAATTGTTGCTGAAAAATTTTTAAATTTTATGATGTTACTTTTTTTCAGATTTTTTTTTAATAAAATATGTTACAAAGTTAGTACTCACAATACCAGGTCATTTATTATTGTCGAGACATAAAGTTTTTTGTATCTTAAAGTAAATTATGAACTGGGACACTTTTTTTTAAATAATTTTTGTCTTTGATTTATTTTTGAGATTGTAATAAAATTTTGAAAGCTGATTTTTTTCAATATGATCAATAATTATGTCAATAGTTTTAATTGCATAAGCTTTAGAGATGTAAACAAGTAAGAGTGTTATATTCATCTGTACCGAATCTTGTATACCCACAACTAAGTTGTACGGGAGTGCAACTAATTCAAAATCTTGACCAAACGTGGTATTGTGGGTAATATATTTGGACTAAATTTGGTTGCAGTGGTATAGTTACTATAGTTCAACATTTAAAAGTATCTAAGTGGTTTCCCAAGTATTTACCTTGGACAAAATGCTGTTCCATAACCGAATATAGTTTTACATTTGTTGTGCCATAAACATGTTGATAGCAACACGGCAGGTTCATATATTTTGTTAGGACTTTCTAATGCATCTACCGTGTATAAAGACTGGACTTAATATTGACTGATAGCTATCTAATTTCGTAGATGCAATCTTAATATACTGAATGTACCTCCAAATCTTTTTGATTGTAGATATAAAATGGGGATGTTATATTTAAAAGAACTATAGCCAAATGTTGACCAATTGTTACAAAATTTCACACACTGGCTGGTATAAATATAAGGTTTATTTGTGCAAAATTTAGTGCCCATACCTGACATAGTTTATAATTTAATAGCTTTTAACTGGCGTTTGTGGCATTTTAGTGGTTACCGAAAGCGGTTTTTATATGAAAGCTATGGGCAAAAATGGACCGATTCCTATAAAATTTGACATACTGACTGAAAGTTGCATAAAACTTCTCTGTTCTAAATTAAGTAGTCATAGATTTTACAATTTTAATCAATTTATCAGCATAAATGTGATTCCCGGGGCAGGCTTATACGGGAGCTCTAACTAAATAAGAACCGCTTTTACCCATTTTCAGCACACAATTTCTAAAATATATCGAAAATACTCTTGCTAAATTTTGTCTCTCTAGCTCTTGTAGTTAAAGAACTATCGCGCTTTTCTCTGACAGAAAGACGGACATAAACCTACTTTTCTTTTCGTATTTTTGTGTTTCCGTAAATTTTTTATATGGGAGCTATGGTCAAATAGTAGGCGATTGTAACAAAATTCTGCACACTGGCTGGCATTTACATTAGACATCCTTTTGTAAAATTCTGTTACTGTAACCCTTTTCGTTAAGGCGCTATCGCGCTTTTATCTGACGGAAAGACGGACATAAACCCTCTTTTCTTTTTGTATTTTTGTGTTTGCGTAAGTTTTTTATATGGGAGCTATGGTCAAATGGTGACTGATTGTGACAAAATTTTGCACGCTCGTTGGCATTGACATAAGATCTTCTCTTGCTGAATTTAGTCTTTATATCTGTTATAGTTTTAGATTTATTGGCATTTAAGTGTATTTTAGGTGAAATTTTGGCTGTTTCCGTAGGTTTTTTGTATGGGAGCTATGACTAAATGTGAACCGATTTTGATGAAATTTTATATGCTACCTAGGGCTAATGTAAAACTTCTATATACTAAAGTTTATCAGCATGGCTGCTATAATTTGTTATTTATTAATAAATATACGATTAGCCTAGACGAGGTTATACGGGAGCTATGATCAAATGTGAACCGATTTTTCGCAATTTCAATACCAAGATACTCAGAGATGAAGAATATTTTTACTAAGTTTCAGTGAGCTAGCTCATTTCATTTAGGCGTTATTGTGATTTCAACAGACAGACAGACAGACGCACAGACAGACGCACAGAGGGACGGACATCGCTCAATCGTCTTAGAATTTCATAAGGATTCAGAATATATATCGTTTTTGGTTTTTGAGCCAATATCAAGGAAATTACAAACGGAATGACTATCTCAATATACCCCCCATTCTTCTTGATGGTGGGTATAAAAAAATAAGGAATATTGCTTATAACAAAAAATCATTGCATACCTTCAGGCTTAAATTCTTAATAAAATTGCATTAGCTAAAATTACATTTTCTTGAGAAGTACCTCTAGAAGTCTACGGATTTCAATAAAATTTAGTAGTCTTCTTAGATCAACTAACAGGCGTGTGACGAATTTCACAATTTTTTTTTGAGAAGTTGGCCTTATTCATTGAGAATGAAAATACATGAAAAAATAGGGGTCCAAGGCAGGTACCGTAAGAAGTCGACGGATTCTAGGATCAAAAAATAAAAGTTTGCCGAATTTTATTAAAATCTATTGATAACTGCGGGTAATACATTGAGAAGGAAAATAAGTGAAGGAAAATAAGTGAAGGAAAATAAGTAAACAAATAGGGGTCCAAGGCAGGTACCGTAAGAAGTCGACGGATTCTATGATCAAAAAATAAAAGTTTTCCGAATTTTATTAAATTCTATTGAAAACTGCGGGTAATACATTGAGAAGGAAAATAAGTGAAGGAAAATAAGTAAAAAAAATAGGGGTCCAAGGCAGGTACCGTAAGAAGTCGACGGATTCTAGGATCAAAAAATAAAAGTTTGCCGAATTTTATTAAATTCTATTGAAAACTGCGGGTAATACATTGAGAAGGAAAATAAGTGAAGGAAAATAAGTAAAAAAAATAGGGGTCCAAGGCAGGTACCGTAAGAAGTCGGCGGATTCTAGGATCAAAAAATAAAAGTTTGCCGAATTTTTTTAAATTCTATTGAAAACTGCGGGTAATACATTGAGTAGGAAAATTAGTGAAAAAATGGAGTTTCAAGCGAGGTACCCCAAGGAGTCATCGGATTTCGACCAAAATTAGTAGGGCTCTTTCTAGGATCAGAAAAATAGAAGTTTGATAAATTTGATAAAATTCTGTTTAAAATTGCGGTTAATACATTAAGAAGGAAAATAAGTAAAGATGGGGGTCCAAGGTACCCCCCCCTACCGAATTAAAACCAGAATTAGTACAGTACTTCTTTGGATCACAAAATAAAAGTGTGCCAAATTTTATTAAATTCTTTTGAAAACTACGGGTTATACATTGAGAGGAAAACTAGATGAAAAATGGGGGTCCAAGGGAAGAACCCCAAGAATTAGACAGATTTCAACCAAAACTATTTGAGATCATTTCTGTATCAAAAAATATAAGTGTATCAAATTTTATCAAATTCTATTGAAAAAAGCGTTTTATACATTGAGAATAAAAATAAATGAAAAAATTGGGGTCAAAGGGAGGCTCTTGGGTTGTCTCCCTTTGACCCCCCAGTTGTCGGATTTCAACCAAAACTAGTGGAGCTGTTTTTTGGGTCAAATAATAGAGTTGTGCCGATTTCATGAAATTCTTGTGAAAATTGCGCTTTATACGTTGAGAAGAAAATTAAATGAAAAAATGGGGGTCCTATGGAGGTACCCAAAGTTGTTTTAAATATTTCTTATCTATATAAAACTAAATAAGTGTGCCATCGTTGTAGGAATACTCCTTCTATTTTGGCATTAAGATGTATGAAGAAATATCACTGTCCGTTCGTCCGTCTGGTTGGCTTGCTGGACCCCCATATAAACTTTGTAATCAAAGTACACGTCGCAATTCTATAGAAAATTTGCTGAAATTTGACACAGGTTATTTCTTTTGATAGTGGGGCCATAGCTATTGAAATTCTTCAAAATCGGTCAATTATTTATGGTAACTCCCATAGGTCCCACTTCCCGGAATTAATATTTTGGCCTCAAATATCATTTTTTTTTTCATTAAGTTAAAAGAAAGTCCTACTTATGTAAACCAAAATTCAAATTTTGTTGAAATCGATCAACATATGACCATAGCCCCCATACAAACTCTTCTGCCAAAACACACCAAATGAGACAAAAATCACTAAAACGCTCGTAAATCTGAAGATAATGAGGTAATGAGTAAAAACTGTAATCAATTTCGAGATAATTGGTCTACATCATTTGGACAAATATGAGTGCTAGGGTCAAACTCATATTAATCCAAATGATGGAAACAGCTTAAATATATAAGTTTTGAGAACATTTTTGTATAATGGCAAAATTTAGTAAACATTTGCCTATATACACGAAAAAGAACACCTTTGACCTTAGTGGTGAAGGGTATCGTATGGTCGGGCTTGGCCGACTATATCACTTTCATACTTGTCTTAATTGTAATTATTTTTTAATTGCAGGTAAGATTTTACGATAATGGTCTTATGTACGAGCATTACAAGTCAGTAAGTAATTATGTAAATTATTTATATACATCCAAGTATAAACTTTAAAATTACTTAAACCGAACAATATAAAAATTCTTAAAAATATGGAAATTTATTGAAATATTCTTTTGACATTGCAACTATGACATAAAAGATAAGAAAATATGAAGTTAGAAAGTAAATTGGCTTAGACCTTACCTTCAACATCATATCTTCATATTTTGTTTTCCATTTCACACATTTTTTAACTATTTACGCATACAAACTCTGCACTTTCTCGTAAATTCTGTTCCCCAGCTGACACAATGTCATTGTCCAAAAATTTTAACAAAATCTGACGTATTTCAAATTTAATACCTTTCATTTTGTAAAGGATTGCAGTTGTTCGATAATAAATCTTAAACATTCCAAAGCATTGATCAATTATTTATAACCTGGTAACTCTGCACCGAATACCCCCAACATGATGTCAACATTCATCTGCGTTTAAAATTTATTTATTTTTCTTATATTTTTTCTGGTAACCGTTTCCTGCATTTCTTTTTATTGGTATTTTCAATATTATATTGCAATTTATCATCGAACAATTCGAGATATGTATGTTTGTATGAGCCAGTATTGGATACAAAAAACTGTAATATCCAATAGTTTGAATAAACGCCATTCAAGTATTTCTTTATAAACCATTTACAGTTTTTGCTTTTAACTTTTATTTTTTTTTTTAACATATTTCGTTTAAAATGGTATAATACTTGTCAGTTTGGAGTGATTGAAACAAATTTTCTTATATATTTTCATTCATATAAGATTGTGTTTTTTTTTTTTGATGTTGCCAACTTCAACTTGTATGATTAAACATTTTGACATATTGAGTGATTTATAGATACTTACTTTGTGGAAAAATACATTAAATTAATTATTTTACAAGTACTTGTACGAATGTTGTTTTTTTATTTAATACAACTTAAGTTTAATGTAATTTTTATACCCGCCATCAAAAAGAATGGGGGGTATATTGAGATTGTCATTCCATTTGTAATATTCCTAATATTGGCTCAAAAAAGCAAAAAACGATATATGTTCTGAATCCTTATGAAATTCTAAGACGATTGAGCGATGTCCGTCTGTCTGTCTGCCTGTCTGCCTGTCTGTCTGTCTGTCTGTCTGTCTGTCTGTCTGTCTGTCTATCTGTCTGTCTGTCTGTCTGTCTGTCTGTCTGTCTGTCTGTCTGTCTGTCTGTCTGTCTGTCTGCCTGCCTGTCTGTCTGTCTGTCTGTCTGTCTGTCTGTCTGTCTGTCTGTCTGTCTGTCTTTCTGTCTATCTACCTGTCTGCCTGCCTGCCTGTCTGTCTGTCTGTCTGTCTGTCTGTCTGTCTGTCTGTCTGTCTGTCTGTCTGTCTGTCTGTCCGTCTGTCTGTCCGTCTGTCTTTCTGTCTGTTGAAATCACGATAACGCCTAAACGAAAAGAGCTAGCTCACTCAAGCTTAGTAAAAACATTCTTCATCTTTGAGAAAATTTTGGTATTGAAATTGGGCAAAATCGGTAAACATTTGACCATAGCTCCCGTATAACCTCGCCTACGCTAATCGTTTATTTGCTAATAATATAATATACTAGCTATGATGATAAAATTTGGCATATAGAAGTTTTACATTAGCCCTAGGCAGCATATAAAATTTCATCAAAATCGGTTCACATTTAGTCATAGCTCCCATACAAAAAGCTTACGGAAACAGCCAAAATTTCACCTAAAATACACTTAAATGCCAATAAATCTAAAATTATAACAGATATAACCACTAAATTTAGCACGAGGAGGTTTTGTGTCAATGCCAACGAGTGTGCACAATCGGTCACCATTTGACCATAGCTCCCATATAATAAACTTACGGAAACACAAAAATACAAAAATAAAAGGAGATTAGTGTCCGTCTGTCCGTCATATAACATCGTGATAGCTCCTTAACTACAAGAGCTAGTAATACTAAATTAAGCACAAGGAAGTCTTGTGTCAATTCCAGCCAGTGTGCAAAACTTTATTATAATCGGTCACCATATGACCATACCTCCCATATAAAAAACTTAAGGAAACACAAAAATACATAAAGAAAAGGTTGTTTATGTCCGTCTGTCCGTCAGATAAAAGCACGATAGCGCCTTAACGAAAAGAGCTAGAGGGACAAAATTTTACAAAAATATTTTGATGTGTGTTGAAAATGGAGAAAATCGGTTCAAATTTAGTTAGCGCTCCCATATAACCCCGCCCCGGGAAACACATTAATGCTGATAAATTGAATACAGTTGTAATAGCTATGACGATTATATTTAAAATAGGAAAGTTTTATGCAATTTTTGATCAGTTTATCAAATTTTATAGGAATCAATCGATATTTGACTTTAGCTTTTATAGAAAAAACACACACTGAAACCAAAAATTTTAACAAAGGCCAGTTAAAAGCTATTAAATTAGAAACTATGATAGATATGGCCACTTTGTTTTGCAAGAATAAGCTCTATATATATACCAGCCAGTGTATTAAATTTTGTTGCAATCGGTCAAAATTTGGCTATAATTCTAATATATATAACATCCCCTTTTTATATCTGAAATAAAAAGATTTGGAGGTACATTCATTATGTTAAGATTGCACCTATGAAATTAGATAGACATCAATCAATGTTCAGCCCAGACTTTATATATGATGAATGCATTAGGAACTCCTAACGAAATATATGGACCTGCCATATAGTAATACGGCAGGTCCATATATTTCGTTAGGAGTTCCTAATGCATTCATCATATATAAAGTCTGGGGCTGAACATTGATTGATGTCTATCTAATTTCATAGGTGCAATCTTAACGTGTTAAGCCTAACTACATATAAAGTACAACGAAAAGTATTTAACAACTTATTAATATAAAACTATACCCGGTTATGAGACCGAATTTTGATCAAACCACTAAAATATTTTTAAATGTTGAACTATAAAGCTACGGCAACCGAATTTAGTCCAAAGGTTTTACCAAAAATACCAATCAGCTTAGCGATTTTTCAGTTTTGGTCCAGATTTTGAATTAGCTGCGCCCTTCTAGATATATGAGATATGTTTCTTAATTTTAACACAACTTGATGGTGGGTATATAAGATTCGGCACAGCCGAATACACTCTTACTTGTTATATCTACAATCAAAAGGATTTGGAGGTACATTCAGTATATTAAGATTGCATCTACGAAATTAGATAGCTATTAATTAATGTTAGGTCCAGACTTTATACACGGTAGGTGCATTAGGAATTCCTAACAAAATATATGAGCATGCCGTGTTGCTATCGACATGTTTATGTCACAACGAAACAGCTTATTAATGTAAAACTATATTCGGTTATGGAACAGCATTTTGTCCAAGGTAAATACTTGGGAAACCACTTAGATACTTTTAAATGTATATATATTATAGTAACTATACCACTGCAAACCGAATTTAATCCAAATATATTACTAACAATACCCACATTTGGTCAAGATTTTGAATTAGCTGCACTCTCGTACATCTTGATGGTGGGTACACAAGATTCGGCACAGCCGAATATAACACTCTTACTTATTGTATATACAAATCATCTTTGAACTAAATTTAGCTTTTTGGGAGAGTTACAGTTCAATTTCGCACTTTCATAATATAAGGTGCACCCTAGAGCGTCTCGACTTATATGGGAAAAAATAAAGTTCGCCGTACACCATCGAATATAAAGCATTGCTATGAGGTAGTTTCGAAAAAAATTTTTTAATTTTTTTCGTTGCACATTGGGGTCGCCAAAATACATTTTTCGTTATATCTTCGGCATTTACAGTCGGATCTCGAAGTGTGATATATCGATGTTTTTGTCCCGAGGAGGCCAACATTTTTCTTTAATAGTCATTATTCTGAGGTATCCGGTTCTAGTATTTATCTATCAGACCCCTGTTCCTACCACCCTAATGTACCACCCTAATATCAGAAAATTAAAGCTCTTAAAAAATCGTTAAACTTTTATTAAGGAAATTTTTCGATTTTTTTAAGCTGATCTATTACAAACAAGGAATTTCTTATTTTTCCGCACATAGGGATCGCCAAAATACATTTTTCGTTATATCTTCGCCATTTACTGTCGGATCTTAAAGTGTAATATATCGATGTTTTTGCCACTGTGAATTTTTACATGATATTTTTTTATTATTTTAAATAAATACTAGAACGGATATCTGAGATCAATGATTTATTAATACAAGATATTGGCCACCTTAAAAGAAGTACTAAAAAAATGTACTTGAGGTTAATGATTATAAAACTAAACTTAATTATTTTCACAGCTTATCTATGCCTTTAACAAAACACTGAACGTTTTGTTCATGTAGTGCATTAATCTGTCATGGCTGTCACTGGTGAGCAATGCATGGGCCACATTTTTTTAGAACTTGAGAGCCCCTCAAAAATACAGCAAACTTGGGTCTTTTTAAAACATAATTGATTAAAAGATTTTAAATTTTTATAATTGTTATTGCATGAGTTAAGATATCTTGGGTAGGTACTATGTAGAAGAATGTATTTAAGGTCAATGATTAATATGGCCTTCGTTAGACAAAAACATCGATATATTACACTTAAGATCCGATAGTAAATGGCGAAGATATAACGAAAAATGTATTTTGGCGATCCCTATGTGCGGCAAAATAAGAAATTCCTTGTTTGTAATAGATCGGTTTGAAAAATCGAAAAACTTCCTTAGTAAAAGTATAACGATTTTTTAAGAGCTTTAATTTTCTGATATTAGGGTGGTACATTAGGGTGGTAGGAACAGGGGTCTGATAGATAAATACTAGAACCGGATACCTGAAAATATTGACTATTAAAGAGAAATGTTGGCCTCCTCGGGACAAAAACATCGATATATCACACTTCGAAATCAGACTGTAAATGCCGAAGATATAACGAAAAATGTATTTTGGCGACCCCAATGTGCAACGAAAAAAATTAAAAAAAAATTTTCGAAACGACCTCATAGCAATGCTTTATATTCGATGGTGTACGGCGAACTTTATTTTTTCGAGACGCCCTAGTGCACCCTTATATATATACATATAATATTTATAAATATTCAATATATTCATGTGATAGTGAAGGGTATAACAACAAATCATTTGAAGAGTATGTAAGAATAATGAATTTTATCAAATGAAATTAAAATTTGTTGTAAATTTCTAATTTTAAATGAAAAATTATAAGAGTACCACATAAAACTTAAAGCAACCTGTGCTGAAATAAAACAAACAAATTTAACAAATGTTTAACATTTAGCACTTTTACCTTTCATGTCTGTCAAACCTCAAAATCATGACATCCAACATGATGTGTGACATTTTGCCAAAACAAGTCGTAACATTAAAAACAAACGAACAATTAGCATCTAAAACATTTGCGATAACAATTTTCTGAAATTTTTGTGTTCTAATCCATCACAAACATTTGACAACATTTAAGCCTGACAATGAGTTCAATTTTAACATTTCGCTGCCATCATCCTTTCATTTTAGTTTATGTTTAAATGCAATTTGTTGTTCTTTTGCACAGTTGACATTTTTTCGATGTTCAAGTGTACAAGTTACCCAGATGCAAATGAATATCTGTAGATGGCACAATGGGTCAAGATATCGTGCATCTTTAAATCTATGGGGGGTCTAAGATTATAAGTGAAAAAGATATACAAAATGATTGACAAACTAATTAAACCTTCTCATTTATTGTTGAAAATTTATTAAAATTTCTCTTTGTTTTAGAAAACCATAAAATTATTTAATTAATTTTCATCCCACTGTTCCTCACTTGGTTCACAGTTCGATTTATGGTGTTAATGTTGAACGAATATGACATCTAATGTTGTTTAGTTATCAAGTTTCATGATAACGATTCTAAGTGCCAATTATTTTATTGGGTCTTGTAAAATGTTAATTAACAAATTTTCAAAGAAAATCTTTATTTGAATAAATATTCGAATTTGTTGCTAAACATTCTACAGAAGACAAAATTTTGCAAAACTTGCCACAGAAGACAAAATTTTGCAAAATTTTCTAAAGAAGAAAAAATTTTGCAAAATTTTCTAAAGAAGAAAAAATTTTGCAAAATTTTCTAATGAAGACAAAATTTTGCAAAATTTTCTAAAGAAGACAAACTTTTGCAAAATTTTTTAAAGAAGACAAAATTTTGCAAAATTTTCTAAAGAAGACAAAATTTTACAAAATTTTCTAAAGAAGACAAAATTTTGCAAAATTTTCTAAAGAAGACAAAATTTTCTAAAGAAGACAAAATTTTGCAAAATTTTCTAAAGAAGACAAAATTTTGCAAAATTTTCTAAAGAAGACAAAATTTTGCAAAATTTTCTAAAGAAGACAAAATTTTGCAAAATTTTCTAAAGAAGACAAAATTTTGCAAAATTTTCTAAAGAAGACAAAATTTTGCAAAATTTTCTAAAGAAGACAAAATTTTGCAAAATTTTCTAAAGAAGACAAAATTTTGCCAAATTTTCTAAAGAAGACAAAATTTCGCCAAATTTTCTAAAGAAGACAAAATTTTGCAAATTTTCTAAAGAAGACAAAATTTTGCAAAATTTTCTAAAGAAGACAAATTTTGCAAAATTTTCTAAAGAAGACAAAATTTTGCAAAATTTTCTAAAGAAGACAAAATTTTGCAAAATTTTCTAAAGAAGACAAAATTTTGCAAAATTTTCTAAAGAAGACAAAATTTTCTAAAGAAGACAAAATTTTGCAAAATTTTCTAAAGAAGACAAAATTTTGCAAAATTTTCTTAAGAAGACAAAATTTTGCAAAATTTTCTTAGGAAGACAAAATTTTGCAAAATTTTCTAAAAAGACAAAATTTTGCAAAATTTTCTAAAGAAGACAAAATTTTGCAAAATTTTCTATAGAAGACAAAATTTTGCAAAATTTTCTATAGAAGACAAAATTTTGCAAAATTTTATAAAGAATGCAAAATGTATGTGTAATTTAAGCTATTTAGTTTCGAAGCTATCCATCACTCGTTATGAGTTTCAATAATGTTCGAAATTTAGATTTCAGTTATAATCGTTTCAACCAACCATTTATCAATACAAATTTTTATACTCAAGGGGAAACCCCAAATTAAGCAATATTTTAGAATTCATTATAAACTCTCATTTAAGATTAATTATAACAATATATTTTCGTTCTATGTATATTCTATTAATATTGTACACTTCTGGTTCAGGCAACTTTACCAAATACAATATGAAACCGTAATTAATATAAAATTAAACAAAGATACTTATGTACATAATTGGAAACCAGATATTTTGTACATATACATACACTTCCAATAATCAAAAGTTATGAAAGTAAACTTGTGCTCATATTTCTCTATGTAGGAGTTAACTTTTGAAAAAATTAAAATCCAAATAACCCAAGTAACGTCTAATTATGAAAATTTTTAGTCGAACTATTGTATTGAAACTAATTTATTTTCAGGACAGTTTAGTATACCCGAAAGTAGGGAAGTAGGAAAGTTAATACTATGTAGAAAAAGTGGTGTTCCATTTAAATGATTGGCATTACTGGTTTACGACACCTACGACACCATTTTTTGCATAGCTGCTATCAAAAGCTGATTTGATTTAAACTAAAAACAGTTTGCCAATTGTTTTTGCTAATTTCGAAAGTCAGATAACATATATATATGTTATCTGACATATACATACATATACATTGTTAATAAAACAAAAACAGTTTGAGGTTATTATACCTAACAATACCATATTTGGGAAGGCTATAATAAGTTTCTGCATATACAAGCCGCACCTAGAAATATTGGCCTTTTTTGGAAAATTTACTATTTATAGGAAATTTTTCGAAAATTGGACTATTTATAGGAAATTTTTCGAAAATAATTATTTATGGGAAATTTTTCGAAAATTGATTATTTATAGGAAATTTTTCGAAAATTGACTATTTATAGGAAATTTTTCGAAAATTGATTACTTATAGGAAATTTTTCGAAAATTGATTATTTAACGGAAATTTTTCGAAAATTGATTATTAATAGCAAATTTTTCGAAAATTGACTATTTATAGGAAATTTTTCGAAAATTGATTACTTATAGGAAATTTTTCGAAAATTGATTATTTAACGGAAATTTTTCGAAATTGATTATTAATAGCAAATTTTCGAAAATTGACTATTATAGGAAATTTTTCGAAAATTGACTATTTATAAGAAATTTTTCGAAAATTGACTATTTATAGGAAATTTTTCGAAAATTGATTACTTATAGGAAATTTTTCGAAAATTGATTATTTAACGGAAATTTTTCGAAAATTGATTATTAATAGCAAATTTTTCGAAAATTGACTATTTATAGGAAATTTTTCGAAAATTGATTACTTATAGGAAATTTTTCGAAAATTGATTATTTAACGGAAATTTTTCGAAAATTGATTATTAATAGCAAATTTTTCGAAAATTGACTATTTATAGGAAATTTTTCGAAAATTGACTATTTATAGGAAATTTTTCGAAAATTGACTATTTATAGGAAATTTTTCAAAAATTAACTATTTATAGGAAATTTTTCGAAAATTGACTATTTATAGGAAATTTTTCGAAAATTGACTATTTATAGGAAATTTTTCGAAAATTTACTATTTCTAGGAAATTTTTCGAAAATTGACTATTTCTAGGAAATTTTCCGAAAATTGACTATTTATAGGAAATTTTTCGAAAATTGGCTATTTATAGGAAATTTTTTGAAAATTGACTATTTGTAGTAAGTTTTTTAAAAATTGACTATTTATAGGAAATTTTTCGAAAAATAACTATTTATAGGAAATTTCTCGAAAATTAACTATGTATAGGAAATTTCTCGAAAAATTACTATTTAAAGGGAATTTTTCGAAAATAAACTATTTATAGGAAATTTTTCAAAAATAAACTATTCATAGGAAATTTTAAGAAAATTGACTTTTTATATGAAATTTTTCGAAAATTGTTTATTTATAGGGAAATTTTTTGAAAATTTGCTATTTATGGGAAATTTTTCGAAAATTGACTTTTTATAGAAAATTTTTCGAAAATTTACTATTTATAGAAAATTTTTGAAAAATTGATTATTTATAGGAAATTTTTCAAAAATTGACTATTTATAGGAAATTTTTCGAAAAATTTACTATTTATAGGAAATTTTTCGCAAATTGACTATTATAAAAATTTTTTCGAAAATTGACTATTTATAGGAAATTTGTCGAAAGTTGACTATCTATAGGAAATTTTCGAAATTGACTATTTATAGGAAATTTTTCGAAAATTGACTATTTATAGGAAATTTTTCGAAAATTTACTATTTCTAGGAAATTTTTCGAAAATTGACTATTATAGGAAATTTTTCGAAAATTGACTATTTATAGGAAATTTTTCGAAAATTGACTATTTATAGGAAATTTTCGAAAATTGACTATTTATTGGAAATTTCTCGAAACTAACTACAGGCAACTCCCGGTATAACGAAAGATATAATGTCAGGCTCATTCGTAATACAAAAATATTCGTTATATCGCAAAGTTTTTATACTCTACACCACCATAGATATATTGGTCTGAGACCACCTATAAGAATACTTATCTACTCATAATCAATTACTGAGTCGATTTAACGATGTCAGTTCGTTCGTCATCCATGTAATCTTCTTATCAAAGTCAAAGTTTTAAGGATAATTTCATTAAAGTTAGTACAGACATCTTTTTAAAGTGAGACTACAATACTGAAATTGGTTCTTTATTTCAGGGAACCTTTCATAGGTTTGGCTTCCCGAAATTTAGATTTTGCCCTCAAATGTTATTATATTTATACAAAATTAAGAGGAAATATTTCTTTAAGATTAAAAATCACTGTACGAAATTTTCGTTGGAATCGGTCAAAATCTTACGAAAACGACAATTTGATTCTTTTTTTTTGCACAGCTTACATACTTTTTACTTGTTTTTTTACTTTCTTTTTACTCGATTTCAAATACACATTAATA